>BQNB010010868.1:46137-82834 GCA_026074375.1 Tanacetum coccineum
CGACCCTAAAGTTTTTTGATACTCATAATTTGGTCACGTTTTTGTCTAAACCCACAGAAAGTGAAGGGTTTGAGCAGATAGTAGATTTTCAAAATGCAAATCCTATAAGATATGCACTAACAATCAATCCCACTATATATACTTCATGCATTGAACAATTCTGGGCTACTGTCAATGTCAAAACTGTTAATGGGGAAGTACAGTTACAAGCCCTAGTGGATGGGAAAAAGATAATTATAAGTGAATCAACTGTGAGAAGAGATCTTCAACTAGAAGATGCTGAAGGTGTTGATTGTCTACCTAATGCTATCATCTTTGAACATCTTACACTGATGGGGTATGAGAAAATTTCTCAGAATCTTACTTTCTATAAGGCATTATTTTCCCCATAATGGAAATTCCTTATTCATGCTATTTTACAATGCCTAAGTTCTAAGACTACTACATGGAATGAGTTTAGTAGCACTATGGCATCTGTAATTATCTACTTAGCTACAAACCAGAAGTTTAACTTTTCAAAGTACATTTTGAAAGTATGGTGAAGAACTTGGATAATGTGGGTAAATTCTTAATGTATCCAAGGGTTGTGCAAGTATTTTTGGATAAACAAGTTGATGGGATGGAAAGTCACAAGAGAATTTACATTGCACCCTCTCATACTAAGAAGATATTTAGGAATATGAGAAGGGTAGGAAAAGACTTTTCTAGAAGGGAAACACCATTACTCCAAACAATGGTGGTACAAGATCACGCAGAAATGGGTGAAGGTTCAGGAATACACACTGATCCCCATCACACACCCACTTTTATTCAACCATTAACATCTCAACCTCAAATGAAACAAAGATCAAGAAGGCCAAAGAGAAAGGACACTCGGGTACCTCAATCTAGTGTTCCTAGTGATAATGTTGCAGATAAGGCTGTCAATGAGGAGATGGATGACAATTAGGTGAGGGCTGCCACTACTGCTACTAGCTTAGATGCAGAGCATGATAGGGGTAACATCAATAAGACCCGATCCAAGGCAACACTTAATGAACCAAGTTCCCCAGGAACTAGTTCAGGTAGTGGTCCTAGGTGCCAAGAAACCATTGGGGATACTATTGCTCAAACTAGGTTTGAGAATGTATTTAAACATTCTAATGATCCATTGCTCGTAAGAGGTAACACACTTCAAAGTGGTGAGGATAGACTGAAACTAAAGGAATTGATGGAATTATGTACCAATTTACAAACAAGAGTTCTTGATTTGGAGACTACAAAGACCACTCAAGCTAATAAGATTGCAAGTTTGAAAAGGAGAGTCAAAAGCTAGAGAGGAGGAATAAGTCAAGAACTCATAGACTTAAAAGGTTATACAAAGTTGGTCTTTCAAAAAGAGTAGAATCCTCTGAAGATGATGTTTGGGTGAAGAGGATGCATCCAAACAAGGGAGGATAGCTAATATTGATGCTACTAAATACATTTACCTAGTCAATGTACACCATGATGAGGATATGTTTGGAGTAAATGATCCAGAAGGTGATGAGGTGTTAGTTAAGAGTGAAGGTGTTGTTAAAAATGCTAAGGAGAGAATAAATGTGGTTGAAGAAGTTGCTGATATTAGTACTGCTGCTACAATAGTTAGTGCTGCTAGTGAAATTCCAATAGTTACTACCGCTGATGAGCTAACCTTGGCTTAAGTACTTGCTGAATTGAAAAGTGCTAGACCACCAACTCAAGGAATTTCTTTCAGAGATCCAAGTGAAGCTACAACAACAACAACAACTAGATTAATAACAGATGCACTAAAACCTCCACAGGACAAAGGCAAGGGTATTATGATTAAAGAGTCCGTGGTAGAAAAAGAGAAGCCAATGAAGAAGCAAGAGCAGATGAGACTTGATGAAGAACTTGCCTTCAAGCTACAAGCTGAATAAGAAGAAGAAGAAGAAAAGCTTGCTAGAGAAAAAGCTCAATAAGTTGAAGAAGCAAACATAGCTTGGGATGATGTTCAGGCTAAAATTGAAGCTGATTATAAATTGGCTCAAAAGAGCAAGAAGAATTGACTGATGAAGAAAAGGCAAGATTGTTTGTACAATTCTTAGAGCAAAGAAGAAAACATTTTGCAGCTAAGAGAGCAGAAGAAAAGAGGAACATACCACCAACAAGAGCTCAACAAAGGAGTATCATGTGTACTGATCTGAAAAACATGGAAGGATGGAAGCCTAAAAATTTGAAGAACAAGTCCTTTGCCAATATTTAAGAATTATTTGACAAAGCAATGAAAAGGGTGAATACCTTTGTTGACTACAGAACTGAGCTGGTGGAAGAGAGTTCCAAGAAGGCAGAAGCATAGATAGCACATGAGAGCATTTTAAAGACAGCAGGAGAAGAGCTGGAACAAGAAAGCTCTAAAAAGCAAAAGTTGGAAGAAGACAAAGAGTTTGAAGAGCTTAAGAAATATTTAGAAATAGTTCTAGATGATGGAGATGATGTAACTATTGATGCTACACCTTTATCTACTAGATCTCCAACCATTATTGACTATAAGATCTACAAAGAAGGAAAGAAAAGCTATTTTCAAATTATCAGAGCAGATGGTAATTCTCAAATGTATTTAACTTTTGGAAAGATGGTTAAAAACTTTAACAAAGAAGACTTGGAAGTTCTTTGGAGTATAGTCAAAGCAAGATTTATGAAGACAGAGCCAGTGAATTACATGGATAATTTCTTACTTCTTAATTTGAAGACCATGTTTGAACATCATGTTGAAGATAATGTATGGAAGAATCAACATGGATTAGTTAAAGAGCTGAACTGGAAGCTTTATGATTCTTGTGGAGTTCATTGTGTAACAATGCAATCCATCCTATTTTATTTATTGGTTGAGAAGATGTATCCACTCGCAAATCACACACTACATCAGATGTTTAATGATGTGAAAGCTTTAAGTTGATTATAGGTGTGAAATGGCATTTGAGCTTCTTAGATTGGTCAAGAAACAGCTTAAGGAAGGATATGTACCTAAATGAAGTGTTTGGAAGCATCCTCCTGGTGATTGATGAAGCTTTGGATGAAACTTGATGATTTTGAAGAAGAATATCAAGTTTAGGGAAGGATTGTTGGGATTAAAAGCCTTCTTGAAGTTACTGCTGCTAATCAAAAGTTAGTGCTGTTTATTAACTTTAATGAAAAATATGCAAAGTAGTTAGTGCTGCTAGTATAAAGTTAGTACTGCTAGTTCATAGTTACTATTGTTAGTATATATTAGTACTGCTAGTGTAAAGTTAGTACTGCTGGTGAAGATTGAAGAAAATATTCTAAGTTTTAGGAATATATTGTAAATCGACTAGGACTCATTGGTGTATAAAAGGAGGTCCTAGGGCATAGAGTTTTGTATATGTATCAAATCCAAATGATTCATTCATAGAGTTATCATAGCTTCAAGGTTTTGTAACCTTAATACTAGGAGAGTATTTGTAATATTTGTAATAATAATATTGGAGCTTTTATTGTTTGTTGAATCGTGTGTTCATAGAATTGTGTTCATAGAGTTATTATTTCATTAAGAATTCTTCTTATTGATTAATGATTAGATTCTGCATAATCTTTAATATATTCAACAAAGTTTCTACTATAGTTGTGTTAGATTTATCTAGCATAACAAAACCTTAACAAGCATAAGGAATTAAAGATCTATTAAAGTGGGATTAACATCATAGGAGAACATGTGTGTGTTTCTCTTTTAATAATTCGATTGCTTTTTGACATTCATCATTGAATTCAAATGGAGTATCTTTTTCAAGCAGCTTAGTTAGAGGTCAGGCAATTTTCGATAAATCTTTAATGAAACGTCAGTAAAAACTGGCATGTCCGAAAATGCTTCTAATACCTTTAATATTAGTAGGGGGTGGAAGTTTTGAGATTACGTCAATCTTTGCTTTGTCGACTTCAAGTCATGCACTGGACACGTTGTGTTCGAGCACAATTCCTTCTTTGACCATGAAGTGACATTTTTCCCAATTAAGGACAAGATGAGCATCTTTACAATGCTGGAGCATTTTATCGAGGTTATTTAGACATTTGTCAAAAGAGTTTCCAAAAACAGAGAAATAGTCCATGAATACTTCGACTGATTCTTCGATCATGTCATGAAAGATTGCCAGCATGCACCTTTGGAATGTGGCAGGAGCATTACATAGTCCAAAAGGCATTCGCCTATAAGCGTATGTTTCGAAAGGACATGTGAACGTTGTTTTCTCTTGGTCATTAGGATCGATAGGAATTTGAAAATAGCCAAAAAAACCATAACAAAAATATTTATTTCATGCGAGTCTTTCTAACATTTGATCCATAAACAGTAAAGGGAGATGATCTTTTGTGGTTGCTTCATTGACTTTACGGTAATAGATTCATACTCGCCAACCCGTAACGGTTCTTGTTGGGACAAGTTCATCATTTTTGTTTGTGACAACTGTAATACCACCTTTCTTTGGTACACAGTGAATAGGACTAACCCAAGGACTATCGGCAATTGGATAAATAATACCGGTATCCAAGAGTTTCACGATTTCTTTCTTAACAACTTCTTGCATATTTGGATTCAACCTTCTTTGTTTTTGGACAATTGGTTTGTTATCATCTAGAAGTTGTATATTGTGTTTACAGAATGATGGGCAAATACCAGGAATGTCAGTCGTTTTCCAGGAAAAAGCTTCTTTGTGTTTTTTAAGGACGGAAACAAGTTTGCTTTTATTTTGAGCAGATAGTTGAGATGATATGATCACAAGGAGAAAAGATGGTTCTTCCAAGAATACATATTCTAAATTATCAGGAAGGGGTTTAAGTTCAAGATCCGTAGGAGGTTCTTCGAGAGATGTTTGATTTTATAATCTGTGTTGATGGTGATTTTCTCGAATGGTGGTTCTTCGGTATCGGATTTAGATTTAGAATTTTCATCAGTAGTCATTGCCATGAATTCGTCGAATTCAAAAAAGATTTCTTCTTCGAGAAGGTTTCCTTTGATGAAATTGAGGATTTTGCTTCCTTCGTCTAGAAGAGCGTCGAAATCTTCTTCTAAGATTTCATTGATAACATCAATACTAAAGCAGGTATCATCGTTTGAGTAATGTGTTTCATCGCAGAGTCGATATTAAAGATCATTCGTTCAGTCCTAACTCTAAGATTGTGTTGTTTCTGTTTAACTCAAATAACTGCATCAGCAGTGTGAAGAAAAGGTCGTTTTCTTTTTTTTTTTTTACAAGATGAGGGAAACTTTGCTGTCTTCTTCCATTTCGAGAATAACAAAATTAATAGGAAAAGTAAATTTACCAACTTCAACGATCATATTTTTAGCTATTCCAACAGGGTATTAGAATGATCTGTCGGCTAATATTACACTCATTTTGGTAGGTTTAAGAGTTTTGAGAGATAATTTCGCATATAAGGATATGGATAAGGTTATGCTAGCACCTAGTTGGCAATAAGCATTGCAGGAGAAAGTTTTGTTGAAATTACATGGAATAAGGAAACTCCCTCGGTCTTTGAGTTTTGGTGGAAGTTTATTTTGAATCATCACTGAACTTTCATCGCTCAAGAAAGCGACAAAATTTGTTTGATTTTATGTTTGTTGCTTATGAGCTCTTTGAGAAATTTTTCATAGTTAGGCATTCCGGCTAAGACGTCAACAAGAGGTACGTTGATTCAGACGGCTCGGATCATGTCGAGAAATTTTCCGTATTGGGCCTCCATTTTTTCTTTTCTAAGGCATTAAGGATACGGGATCTTTGGTTTGTATGGTTTTGGTAACGGTGTTTCTGTAACTGGTTTTTGGGTTTTAGTCTTTGGTTGTGGTGTAGGTTCATTGTCTTCATCATCGCTATCGAAGTTGATAGGGTTTTCAGATTTGTTTAGTTCATTCGAGTTATCTGGTGGATTATAGGATTTACCACTTCTTATGAATACGACATTCACATGTTCATTACGAGCTTGCGGTGGTTGGTAAGCTTTAGAGTTGCCACCTCATGGGTTTGGTTGAGTGTTGCTTGGAAGAGATCTAAAAGGTTAACCAGATTGCTTGTTAGCGAGTCTGTCAAACTTGGTTTTGAGGTTTTGGATTGAAGCTTGATGATTTTTAGCTACTATTTTAAGTTGAGTTGTGAGGTCCATAAATGTTTCTTTGACAAAAGCATTGGTTGATTGTTGAGATTTCATGAAATCGTTGAATTGTTTTTGAAGATCGTAGGGTTTATCATCGGTATTAGATCGGTAATTGTCTCGATTGTAATCATTCCGTCTGCTTGAACGCTAATTATCGCGATTCGAGTCTCAGTCTCAGTAATCATTTTAAAAACGAGTCTTACAGAAAGTTTGCATGAATTTAGCTTCTTCTTTATGAGACATAGGCATGTCATCATCGTCAAGATCGGGGGTTGGTTGTTTAGCATGAGATTGGAGTTCTTTGTACTGAGCATCCATTCTTAAGGTCATGGCATCCATTCGGGCCATAATTTTGTCAGTATAGGTATTGCTGCTACCTTCATCGGCGAAAGCAATGGTTTTCTTAGGAGATGTTTTGGTTTTTTGATTTTTAGCCCAATCGAACTTGAGTAAGACTTTATCTTCGAGAAGCTGATAAGCTTGATTTGGTGTTTTATAGAGGAAAATAACACCGGCTATAGCATTTTAGATAATCTTGAGTATTTTGATGGTCCTGATAAAGATTTTGATGTTATTGCCTTAGGATCAGGGTTATGACCATGGACAGGTTCGGTGCTTTCCTTCATACGAAGTTTCAATAATGCATTAGATAGTGATTCGTTTTCTTGTGTTTTTTTAAGAAAGGCACGTATTTCTCCAAGGAGTCGGTTAAAAAGAGCTGGGCGAAAGAATCGGCTAATGAAAGCAGTTCGAAGTTCATCACACGTTTCAATAGTTCCTTTGTTAAGTTCGTTCAGCCATGTTTTTGCTTCTCCAGTGAGTGATAGGGGAAACATCATCAGGCTCACAACTTCATTTTTGGTGTCTCTGTATTTAAACATATCGCAGATTCTGAGGAATTCATGAATGTGTTTTTGAGGATCTGTTTTGGTTCTGCCATCAAATTGGTTTCCTTTGACAAGGGTCAAGTGGTTACATTTAATAGTAAATTTATTAGCGATTTCAGGAATAGTAATTGCGGAACTGGGTGTCGGAGCAACAACATGGTCGGAAGCCCACATGGGTTCATCATCCATTGGATCGTAATTTCAAAGAATATCAAGAAAGTGATAGAAGTAATTGATGTCGATAATTGATGGGTAGACAATTCTCGGGTGTTGAGGTGGATTGTTTCTTTGATCAAATGGAACTCTTCTGTTTCGTCGACGAAATCTTCGATTCAAAGTATTTTCAGGTTTAGGTAATGGTTCAACAAGTTCAGAATTAGAAGCACGTGTATGCATCTAAAGGAGAAATTATTTGGGTCAGTTTGCCAGAAAATGGTATGGCGAATTTTTGAAAAAAAGGGGGAGTTAAAGTAATTTTCAGAGTTGACTACAGAACATATTAAAAATCCCCGGCAGTGGCGCTAAAAACTATGATGTGTTTCAAAAGCTTTAAATTTATAATGACTAAAAATACCAAATTTTATTATAGGGAAACCCACGGGTAAAAGTATAACCCACGTATGTAGTATAATCTTTTTAGGTAAGACCAGGTCATCTACGGGGATTTGAGTAGTGTTTAGATAATAAAAAAGAAATAGACTTTAACTTGAAAATAACTTTTTGTTTTACCAGTGATAATAAAGATGACTACTCGGATAGTTGAAAATAATTCATAAGTGTTGGAATTGATCTTTAAAATGGAGCCTTTAACTTACAAAAAGGATTTCTCGTCAGAAAATGTTTTCACAAATTAACTTGATTAACTCAAGACTTATATTTAGTAGACTAGACCAAATGTGTCACTCAAATAGTTTAGTTACTTATTATATCAAAGCTTATTTTGTTTACCAATTTACGAAAGTGGATTTCTCGACACTGACGATAAAGATTACAGACAAATCTTTAAAACCACATAAATCATAACAGGTCTTTCGACCTATACTGATATGATTATATTATCTAAGTTGATAAGCAAAAATCGATAAGATAGGATATAACAGGATTGCAACATAAGCTTGAGATTAAAAAGATTACGATCATAACAAACACTTATTTATTATTTAAAACATCCACACGTGTAGTCATTAGAGGATTTAGCCATTCATGGCTAAGTGGATTATAAACATAGCTTAAATTCAACAATAAACTTTCTTTTTTCACCAAAACTGTGTATTATGATCTTCTTCGTTCTTGGTTGTTTGATCTTGATTTCTCCAAGAGGGTATGATGTTTTATGCTTGGTGGATATTTGGAAAGGATTGGATAAGGTATGTGTGAAGATGAGATGAATGGAATGATTTTTGATATTGAGATGGATTGGGATGAATGAATTTTCTTGAAATTCATCCCCTATTTATAGGTTGTGTGAGGGGTGAAAGTGTGGCGCACAAAGATATTTGTGCGGCGTACTTGGTGATTAAATGGGAGGAAATTAAATGTTTAGTTAAGAAGTGCGGCTCATAAGAGAATATGTGCGGTGTACTTGGGGCATTAATGCAATGGCATTAAAGTCTTCATTTATTCTTTGTAGTCAGGTGGGAAGTGCGGCGCACAAAATAGTAAGTGCGGCGTACTTGTGGAGTTAATGCTAAATTTTGACTAAGTCTTTATTTCATGACTTGAGAGGATAAGTGCGGCGCACAATTGGTAAGTGCGGCGCACATTTGCACTTTAGAGCTTGAACTTTATCTTTTCTTTGTACATTGTTTTCTTTAGCATATAAATACTTGATTTGTTATGTTTATCTTCGGGATGTCTTCAAGTGAACCTGCAAGCAATTCATGCTATTAAGTATCAAAAGTTCACGAGAAATGATTAAATATATACAAATAATGCCACCGAAAACACCTAGAGTTTCTCAAATGAGATGCGTCCATTTGACAAGTGAGAGCTACCAAACCCGGACGAGGGGTCAACCTCAAAGATGTATTCACAACATTCATGCTTACTACGTAACTAATGCTTCATGGTAGTGGGGCCTTAGAGAAATTATGGGTAACTTAGGCAATCCGAAAAAGTTGTAAGTACTTATGTCCATAAAAACAATTAAGCATGTATTAACACCCCAAATTAGTTCAAAACGAGTAGCAAAACAAGTAAAGTAGGGCTATGAGACTCACCTCAACAAGTAGTGGTAACGAGAGTAAAATAAGCAAGCTTGATAAAATGATAAGATTTAACCACGTCTAATCAATAGATGATTATGGTACTATGTTTTTGTTATATACGCACATGAGTTTTGAGAAGCTATATCACCCATATAAACTTGTGTTAAGGTTTTATGAAGTTTTACAAGTGAAAACATTTAGGAAAAGAATGAAACATGAATTTTTCTCACTTAGTTCTAAAATAACCCCTGACAGAATTATTGACCCAAATTCAAACGACCATAACTCAATTAAATTTTTAATATCTTTCAACAAAATGAATATTGAGACTTAGCTCTATGTCTTAGCTTTCCAACCACTATGATTACACTCCTTGATTCAAAGTTTAAGACCCTTAGCCTGTCATTACAAGACTCGTATGTCAATAGTTATAACTGTTTGACACGTTTTTGTATAATTTGGTTTTAAAATACCAAACCAACTCCATAGACCATGAAACCTACGGGAAAATCTTCCTAAGAAATTTAAGTATCTTAGGCTGAAAGAGATTTATCAAAAGTGTTTAGTAAGATAGTTAAAACTTGCTCACAAGAAGACCCAATTGATGAGGTGTCATTTTATACACTATTTTGGGGTCATTTAACCCCTTAAATCATGCAAATATGCCTAGATTATGTACTTAATCGTTTGTTTTCATGTTTTTAGCACTTGGATGGCATTTGGAGGAAATTCACATAACTTGGGCTTATTTGGAGAATAAACGGACGGGATTACGTACCTACACCAAATCCATGAAGAAATATTGTTCTTAGAGTGTAGAGACGGCATCGCAGGCATAAAGCGACGCCATCGTGATCCATCTAGTGATGGCGTCAGAGATTTAGTGATGGCGTCAGGATGTGGCTGACTTAATGAGGATCTAGAATCATCCACGTAGCGACGGCGTCAGGATTACAACGCGACGCCGTCGTAGTGATATCTCTATATATACTAAACCGATTTTATGGTTTAAAGTTTGTAACTTTGTATAACTTTTAGGAGATGAACCCTAGCTCTTGTAGCAGCTTCAAAGGTCTTTTTTAGGGCCTCAAAACCCTATTGTACTACCTTGAATCTATGTTTTAATTCAAGTAAGGTTATCTATCATAAATCATTCAAATGTCTATGTGTTGCATGATGGATTTATCTCTTTGCTTCCTTTATAACATGCGAGGCTAAACCCTCCTTTGTATTTTCTTATGATTGCATGAAAGTCAGACTGTAGATCCTTTTATTGTTGATTCTTGATTGATGATTGTGCGTGTTAGGTTTTAGAAAACCAACTTTTGTCTGTATCGTTGTTTGGACAATCTAGGAAACGGCGAGTGCGTAGAACAGGTACCATAGGGTACAGTCTTCATACTTACCTTGCTCTTTATATGGTTGATCCCTCTTATGATATTTCACATGCATTTAATGTACTCTTAGGGGGCCTTGTAATTGTCTAATACTACCTTATTGGCGTTGCCCTACAGAATATTAAATAGACAGCGGGGTTCGTGTACATGTATGACATGGAAATACTTACACATATCATCACAAGTGTAACAAGGCAACATGATTAGGAGAAGCAATCTGATAAGTAGTGCATGATTAAGTAAATACATTTAAATTATCATAAAGTTATCACCATTAGATTAGATATTAGTTTAATAGCTAAAACCAACCAAACCTCTCAAACATATGATTTACTGCTTTCATAAAATATAAAAATACAAAAATAATCTTCTCTCTACCCTTAGAATTCTGTTAGACCGTGATCAAGCCTTCCCAACCTATTCCCCTAAAGAACGATAACAACCTTCGAGTCTTGCCTATACTACACTACAACGATTAGGTACACTGCCTAGGGAGTTGTAAAACTTCTTGTAGAAGTCCCTTACGACAACCGCAACAAGTTTTTAGCGCAGCTGCGTGGGGAATAGTTAGGTTCTAATCATAGTTTAGCTTAGTTCTACTTGCTTGAATCCTTTCAAGTAAGATTTAATTCCCGCATATTAGCTTTCTCGTAGACTATCTTTTCTTTATGTTAATTGTTTCGTAACCCATTCTCGTCAACCACCATGGGAGACGAGAATCCTATCCGCACTCTAGGATACTACTCCAAAACTAGCCACGAGGGCTATAGGAATACCATTGAGCTCCCCGTAGGGAACAACGTGGTACCTCTTCGATCCGACACCATCCGGTTGGTGCAAAACGGATGCTCATTCCACGGACTTCGGTCCGAGGATCCAAACCAACACCTCAAGGATTTCCTAAAACTAGTGGACTCACTTGACCTTGACGGTGAAAATAGGGAAAGAATACGCCTGCGTTTATTTCAATTTTCCCGACGCGATCAGGCTAGCAATTGGCTTGAACGTCTTCCAGCAAGATCCATCACCATATGGGAGGATCTTACTACCCGATTCCTTGCTCAATTCTTTCCACCGAGAAGGACTGCAAAACTCCGCAATGATATCCTGATGTTCCAACAACATCATGGAGAATCTCTATCCGAAGCATGGACTCGTTTCAAGGACTTACTAAAAAAAGTCCCTCATCATGGCAGCGATCGTTGGCTCAAATCCAAAATTTTTATGATCATGTCTCCTTTCATCTTAAGTACGAGATTGACCGCGCCGCCGGTGGCAAACTCCGCAATAAGAATGCCGACGAATCTTGGGAAATCATTGAGAACCTCTCTCTCTACGACCATGAGGGCTGGAATGACACGAAAGAATTCGTCAAGCCGGTCAAGGCCATTTCTGCACCTCAAGGCATCTCAAAAACACCTGACCGAAGACTTCTTGAGCTCAAAGACCAGATTAACTTCTTACTAAAGGGATCGCGACCAACCCTTAGGAGCTCAACACACATCCCTCATGCTTATGCCGATGTAGTCTATTCCAACCCTCGCCCGCAAAACCACAACGAGCCACCCAAGCTGAATCCCTTTACTTTCCGTGAACGTACAGGTCCAAGCCCTCAACCCCAAGCATTAGGAACTACTTTTGAGGCTCGAGTAAGGGACTACATGGCTGCACACACTGAAAGAATGGAAAGATTTGAGAATGCCATTTTCAAGCAACGTGAGGAGATCAACGACAGAATGACTGAAATGTTCGGACTTCTCAAGGAACTCATGACCAGCAAAACCCTTGAGAAAGTATTGATAAGGGAAGAAACCAGATTCCCCGTCACCAAGAACGTAAACTCTATCTCTCTAGCAAGAGGAGAGGAAGAAAGGAGTGACAAGATGGATGAGACACTCGACAACACTGTAAAACCTATCGTAACAGAAACGGAAATACCAGTGAAGGAAGCCGAAAGGAATAATGAAACTAAAAACAAACCGATAAAAAAGGCTGAGAAGAAAGAAATGGAGGAAGTACTCAGTTCTCGGCCTGTAGAATATTATCTGAAGCATAGGATTAATGAAAAACTAATCGAGGAACTAGTTGATAATAATAGGTTTAATGACTCTCTGTCTAGGGCCCGAGTCGGGAAGGTAAAGGGAAAGACATATAATGTGTTACCTAGGGGCCTGTTTATGAAGTGATCCTCAAGAAAAAGATAACAAAGAAGGAGGACATCGGAGGGAATTTCAAAATACCTTGCAGCACAGGGGACCTTAAGCACGTGAACGCCCTTGTCGATCAAGGATCTGATGTGAACGTCATGCCCTACTCCACTTACATGAAACTTACCGACGAAAGGCCTGCTGAGACAGACATTAGACTCTCACTAGCTATCCACTCGTACATTTACCCTTTAGGAATTGCTGAGAACGTATTAGTTGATATCGCTAAACATGTATACCCCGTAGACTTTGTGATCTTGGATATCAAGGAAAACAAAAAGAGGCCTTTCATCCTAGGAACACCATTCCTAACAACGGCCAAGGCCGTAATTAAGTTTGATAAAGGCACCATAACTCTAAGATCTGGAAAGACTAAGATAAGTTTCCATAGGACATTTGATTCCCCCTGTATGACCGAGAAAGGAGTCAAGAACGACATAAAGCCCATAGCCCCCACTATGACTATAAATAGGCTAGTCTTAGAATGGGAAGAAAAGATAAAGCTTCACTTGGAAAGGGAGATGGAGTTCAACCAATGGAGTAGCAAAAATTTCAAAGGCAAGAATCCCACTCTTATTACAACCAAGGGAGGAATGGACGATGAAGGAGAAGTCACGTAAGGACGTGTGACTTCGAGTCTAGCTACAAGACTCGTAAAATAAAGAAAAGCGCTTCTTGGGAGGCAACCTAATATTTATTTTTCCCGCACATTAGGAGTGTCTTGTGTTTTATTCTTTTCATTTTATTCTATTATGTTTGAACTCTATCTTGTAATCATGCTTTGTTTTGTTTTTAACCTCATCTTAATTTCTATCAAATGTATTTTGCAAATAATAAGTGTAGGGGAATTTATCTGGTTTTTGAACCAAGTTCAAGCTTGTTAAATAATTTGTTTAGATTAACTCGCATCAGTTTCGAGTCATATGCGTAAATTGTTAAATCTCAGGTTTTATGCAGCTATTTGTACAGGAACTAACTTATGGAATCAAGTGCAGGAAATTTTTCATCAAAAACAAAAATTTCATTTTCACAGAACGTGGAGACGGCGTCACGATTTACACGCGACGTCATCACCACGACACCTGTGACGGGGTCAGGGTAATCCTGACGGCGTCAAACGCCCAGGTCCAGAAAACTTAAAGCTTTTAATATTTTTGAAAATAAAACTTGCATAACATTTAAAATATGTGCTCTTCTGTTATAAACCTGCAAAACCGGGGAATTATCCGGGGGGGTTTTTTTTTTTACAAGTTCAAGCATGTCAAATAATTTGTTTAGATTAATTCGCGTCAGTTTTGAGTCATATG
The DNA here is from genome assembly GCA_026074375.1 of Tanacetum coccineum. Lineage (NCBI taxonomy): Eukaryota > Viridiplantae > Streptophyta > Magnoliopsida > Asterales > Asteraceae > Tanacetum > Tanacetum coccineum. The sequence goes on from BQNB010010868.1 coordinate 60,284, forward strand.
AGTAAATTGTCAAATCTCAGGTTCTATGCAGCTATTTGTACATGAATTAACTTATGGAATCAAGTACAGGAAACTTTTCATTAAAAACAAAAATTTCGTTTTTACAGAACGTAGAGACGGCGTCACGATTTACACGCGATGCCGTCACCACGACACCTGTGACGGGGTCAGGATTTTCCTGACGGCGTCAAACGCCCAGGTCCAGAAAACTTAAAGTTTTTAATTATTTTTGAAAATAAAACTTGCATAACATTTAAAATATGTAATCTTCTGTTATAAACCTGCAAAACCAATAAGTTTGACAATCATCTCATCCTATCTTTACTGCTTTACCGAGTCAAACCCTAAATTCGTATTGTATATTTGAATATCGCACATTTTATGCTTGGTATAGTTGTCTTTGTCTTTTATTACAAGTTATATTTGATGAGAAGAAGCTTGGAAATTCTTAGGAAGTTTCATTGGATGATTCTTGGATGACGATTTAACCAGTTATCGCATGTTTCTTCTTTATTATTGAGCAAACCAGGGGAGTACTAGTTTCTTTTCCTTGTTTTCTTTTCCCTTTAATTTGTTTTTACGGGTACTTCTATAAAACATTAGGGACAATGTTCAACTTAAGTGTAGGGGGAAATAAGCCTTAGAAACTATTCTTTCATTTGCCATTTGCTTTGTCCTTAAAATAATAGGTAATATATCGAAACATAGCATAAGAGGTGATTTTGACCCAAATTTTAAAAAAATTATGACACATATCGACGAAAACTGAGTATTAATAGCGTCTCATGGATAGGAATTTATATTACTAGCACAAAAACCCTCAAATTCCACCCCCAAAATGTGAGGTTCGCCCTTAGATGTTATACCTTTAGCTTGTTCGAGTTAAGGAGTGAGCAATCATGTGTGTCTATTCCGTCGTTACGGATGTGTATGCGTGGTTTTGTCGCCTTTTCTGGAACATTGGTATTGGTTACTTTAGGATTATGAGAGTGTACCGGTAGTATATTAAATTCTAGAACTTGTTTTTGTGATGCATCCCGAGACCGCATAGTAAGTGTTAGGATTTGCTTGATAAGAGGCATTAGGATTAACCCATGTTTTAAACCTGTAATTGTTATGATGGTCACACTGATCATATAACTATCCCACACCCTTGCCATGCACTCACCTTTAGTGCAGGATACCCCTAGTACAACCCTCCAAGCCTATCCTTTTTCACGGTTCTTGTAATTTTCTGGTGGATTCCAGACTATTAATGAAGAACATTGTTTACCCCTTACACCAATCGTTACACCCAAATCGCCTTAGCCCGCCTTGTATGTACTCGCTTTTAGTACTTTATTATGTTTAACCCAAGTTAATTCATGGTAGTATTTATTTCACGAAAGAATGGGGAAGAAAAGTTAAGTCAATACCCCCATATGTTTGTTAGATGATCTCCATGTTATTTTGATCCACCTCAAATCGGGTCATTAGTTAGATTGTAAATATCGAGCATGTAAAAGCTCAAGTGTAGGGGTACGTGTTATAAACCCTAAGTTATGATGTATTATGTTATTAAAAAAAGAGATTGATGTAGAGTTTGTATATCTTTGTCAGAGTCTTGGCTTAGCAACCAAACCAGCGTGTATTCGTGTAAATAATTAGCTAACCATTCCACTCTAAATTCACCCAAAGCCACCCAAATGTATCACATTCATTTCTATTTCCATTATATGTTATCTTACACCTACACCCCACAACCCTTTAAAAAGACCTCTTAGATAGTAATGAATAATGCTTGCGCCTAGCGGTGGAGGTTTGATCCTTTACCAAGCCTGTGGTAATTTATATGCTATGACAGGTAATGAGTGTTGATTTTTTGTTTCCCCATTATGTTATAATTCATTATACAACCGAGAGAAAGAGAGAATCCTAAACACTTATGTGAGGTGCTAGTATATACTTTCTGTGCTTTTAATTACAAGGTCTAAAAGGTTGTGTTGTAAAATACTTTTAAAAGTAGGTAAAATGACCATCATATTGCTATTGTCTAGGTAGAAAAGCCTATTTTCTTGAGGACAAGCAAATCCCAAGTGTAGGTGTATTTGATGAGGTGCCATTTTATACACTTTTTCAGGGTCGTTTAACCCCCTAAATCGTGCATTTATGCCCAAAATAGGTACTTAATCATTTCTTTTTAGGTATTCAGCATTTGGAAGGCATTTAGAGGAAATACACGTGACTTTGGCTCATTTGGAGAAGAAACGTACAAGACTACAGACCTACACCAACATCTCTCAAGAATTTCTACTCATAGGCTGGAGACGGCATCACAGATTACACGTGACGCCATCACAATTCATACCAAGATGGCGTTACAAGATCCTAAGACGGCGTCAAAATGCACGACCTAGCCTGTTATCTAGAATATTCTACTCATGACGGCGTCACGATTAAAACGTGACGCCGTCACAACTATTTTCCTATATATACAAATCCGAAATTAGGGTTTTAGGTATGTAACTTTAGATTAAAAGAAAGGGGCGAACCCTAGTTCATTTAGCAGCTGTTAGGGATGATTTTAGGGTCTCAAAACCCTATTGTACTTCCTTCAATTCATGTTTTAATCAAGTAAGACTATCTTAATCATTCAATATGTCTTGTCGTGTGATTCTTATTTGTTCTTGCTTTATCTTTAACATGCTTGGCTAAACCTTCTATTGTGTTTATTTATGATTGTATGAAACCTAGAATGTAGATCTTAGTAGTGTTGCTTCTTGTGATGAATATGCATATTAGGTCTTAGAAAACTAGCTTTTGTCTGTATCGTTGTTGATATGTCTAGGAAAACATGATTGTGTAAAAAGGATACCATCGGGTAACAGTCTTCATACTACCTTACTTGTGCGTTGCCTTAACAGAATATTAAATAGACGGCAGATTCGTGTAATTCGTTCATGACTTAGGAAATAGTTACATAGATCATCACAAGTGTGACAAAGCAACAACACTGGGAGAAGCAATCTAGGGAGTAATACATGAATAAATGAACACAATCTTTTATTATATTGTTATCACTAGTAGCTTAGATTATTATTTAGTTTAATAGCCAAAACCAACCAAACCTCTCAAACATATGATTTACTGCTTTCATAAAATATAAAAATACAAAAATAATCTTCTCTCAACCCTTAGAATTCTGTTAGAACGTGATCAATCCTTCCTAACCTATTCCTCTAGAGAACGATAACAACCCCCGAGTCTTGCCTATACTATACTACAACGATTAGGTACACTGCCTATGGAGTTGTAAAACTTCTTGTAGAAATCCCTTACGACAACCGCAACAATAACCTTAATGAATTGGCAAAAGATATCAACGAATAGGAAGAACCTATGGAAAATAATAATGATTCAGTAAATGATGATCAGTCAAAAAGGCACGTGATATAGGAAGAGAATAAAGCTCTTCATTTTTCCAACGATGGTGAATCATCGGATTTAAGTCGCCCACTAGGATTCGAGAACATGAAATGAAGCTCATCCTATACTAGTAAGTGTTGCATCTCATTTGCTAGGTACCGCAAAAAGGATATAAAAGGATATTCTCTTATTCACGAACTAAACGATATCACTGAAGTTTGTAATTCATTAGGTTATGATGTTAGAGGTTGTAGAAAATCTCTCAATCAAATGATCAATGGAATTGGAGTGCTTGTTTAGGATAAATGAATATCCTTTCCATTAATAGTTGTGGCACAAAGAAAAGGCGTAAACGTGTTTGGATCAGAGACTTATGTTTCACATATAATGTATATTTCTTTAGTGTCCAAGAAGCAAAAATGACTCGTCTTGAATTATGATGCGGATAATTGTAAACACATAAGTTTTACAATCCTTCTAGGAAAAGTACCTAATCGTTGTAGTGTAGTATAGGCAAGACTTGGGGGGATTGATCGTTCTCTAAGGGAATAGCAAGGTAGGTTTGCATCGTATGTCACTAAGATCTAAGGGTTGTGGGAAAAGAATTTTTGGGTTTTTATGTTTTTTGGAAAGCAAGTAAAAATCTTTGGTTTTGAAGGAGTTTTTAAACTAAAACTACAACTAATCTAATCGTAATCTAATTAAGCAAGAAAAGTAAAATTGGCGGGAACTCTTATAGGTAAACAAATGTGCTCACTTAATCATGTACTACTCCCTAGTTGATTGCTCTAATCCGTTGCCCGTCACCCTCATTAGTGTAATGTGTAAGTATTCACCTTATCCTATTCTGAATTGGTCAGTTTCACGTCTACGTGATCACCTAAGTCAGCAGCTTCAAATGTGTTGTTCCCACCCAATAGTTAAACCATGTGCAATAATACTTAAACAGCTATCTACCCAAACATGAGGGCTTCCTTTAGTATTAATCGTGTTTCACTAGACGTCTATGCTAATGTAATATCTTATAGCTAGTTTTTTAATGTCTAGACGTCTATGCTAATGGTTTTTTAATGTCTAAAAAGCAGCAAATTAAAGTTCACAAACTACGTTTCATGCAATCATAAGCAAACACATATTGTATTTAGCCTAACATGTTTACAAGAAGAAAAGAAAAACAACTAATCATCAAACACATAGACATATTTAAATGATTAATGATTGGATTACTTGTCCTCAAACCAACATGAGAGTATGTAAGTACAAGGGGATAAAAAGCCATGAAAATCGTTTATAGTAGCTGCATAATAGACCTCCAAAGTTCCACACATGAATTATGAAAACAAAGGGCTTATATTTATAAGAATTGGTCTCTGACGGCGTCACTAGGGTTTTGTGACGCCATCACCCTGTCGAATCCCTTTAGGGTTTCTTTAGTCGGCTACTTGTGATGCCGTCATTACGTCTTGTGACGCCGTCACTAGGCGCTTGTAATGGTGTCAAACTCTTTTAGTGACACCGTCTCCACACACTGAGAAGTCACACTTTGCGTCCAAAAATCCACTTTCTAGCCATATTTGGTGAAGGCGTCAAGATGGGAGTCGCCAGCTTAAAAAGTTGTGTTTTTGTCATGTTTCTTCCCGAATCGAGCTCAAGTTACGTGCTTTTCTTCCAAGTGCTTTCCAAATGCTAATTACACAAAAAGATAGGATTTAGTGTAATAATAGAGCGTATTTGTATAATTTTGAGGGTTAAATGACCTCAAAAAAGTGTATAAAATGACACCTCATCAAATTATTTCGGCTTAAATCCAGGTGGGGAAATTTCAACTTTGACTATGCTTGTAGCATGGCTCGTGGAAGATCATGCGGCTTGATCTTTATGTAGGATCTGAACACTTTTGTAAAGGAAGCTATTTGGTGTGATGAGTCTTTTATTATTGTTAAAGTGCATTGGAAAAATTCGGTGGGTAACTGCTTTATGGTAAACATCTATGGTCCGTAAGACTCGTCGGCAAAAACCTCTCTTTGGAATAGATTGGTAGACTTCATGCACCATCACAACAGAAATTCATTCTATTTGGTGACTTAAATGTTGTTCAAAATGAAAACGAACGGTTTGGTACTATTTTTTCTCGTTTAGAAGTTGATCACTTTAACTCTTTTACTGGTTTTACAGGTTTAATCGACCTCCCTATTGGAGGTCGTTTATGCACTTGGATGAATAAAGCAGGCACTAAACTAAGCAAACTTGATCGATTCCTTATTTCTAATGATGTTTTGGAAGCTCTCCGGGACATCCACATAACTGCTCTTGATCGTGCATGGTCGGGCCATAATCATATTCTTTTTCATGTTAATAAATCAAATTTCAGCGCAACCCCTTTCAAGCTCTACAATTTGTGGCTTTTTCATGAAAGTTTTGATGATCTTATTAAGACGGAGTGGGCTAAGCTAGATGGAAATGATATCGGCAGAATCGTTAAATCTCATGAGAAGTTTCAGCATCTCAAAACAAAAATTAAGCAATGACATGCTAACGTCAAATCCACTGATCGCACACAAAAGCACGAAGCATTGATTGACATCACGTTTATTTTTAAAAAAGATAGGATATGGAACCGCGACTTCACATGACTGAGACACGCACATTAATCTCATCCAAGAAGTAGATAAATTCGATAACTTTGATACCATTTATTTAATTAAAAAGGCTCGAGTTAAGTTGGATATTGAAGGCGACGAGAATTCAATTTTTTCATGGTTTGATAAATCAAATAAGGAGATCTTGTTAACATTAAAGATTCACTAACCACGAACAATCTGGAGGTCGAGGAGGATAAAATAGAAAGTAAGCCATGTTTATTAGATTAGAGAGAAGAAAAGATGTATGTGTTTCTAGAGAGAAGGAGGAGAAACACACACATTTGAGATTATAATAATGGTTATCCTCACCCCTCCTTGGAAGTAAGGAGGGGAATATATAGTCCATGATACGCTTAACTATCCTAACCTGACACATCTAGTCCTTGCGTATCCGACTATAAGTAAACTAATGTAATTCCGTATTAGTCTTCATATTTTAAGGCTAACAGATCTCAAGCGATTACATGTATTATGCATAAAGGTGTTTGGATTACGAACCCAGTTTAGATTAAGGAAGTATTTCTTAATTTATCCAAAGACAAATTTCAAGCATGTGATTCGCAAGTGGTATTTCCTCCAATTACTCTTTCTACAGGTCTTGCTTCTCTTGACCGAGACGCTTTGGAGATGCATGTTTCGTTAGATGAAATCAAGACCACAGTTTAAGATTGTGGTGGTAATAAAGCTCTTGGCCCCGATGGTTTCTCATTCGCTTTTGTGAAGAAATATTGGGACTTCATTAAGATGGATGTTTTCGAGTGTGTTAATTCGTTTTTTGTTTCGAGTTCGATGCCACATGGAGCTAATTCCTCATTTTTACTCTTATTCCAAAGGTTAGCAACCCAATCTTTATTTAAGATTTTTGTCCTATTTCGCTTATTGGCATTCACTACAAGATTATTGCTAAAATTTTAGCTAACCGACTTTCTAAAGTGATCGACAAGATTGTTAGTCATGAGAAATCCGCTTTTATATCATGTCGTCAAATCCTTGATGGTCTGATCATTCCTAGCGAGGTCATTGATTAATTCAAAAAGGAAGAAAAAGCTTTTAATCTTCAAAGTTGACTTTGAAAAAGCCTTTGATTTAGTTAGTTGGAAGTACTAAGATTTTGTTCTCGTTAGCCTTGGTTTCGACCCTAAATGGTTTTCATAGATTAGAGCTTGTTTGCATTCGTCTAGAGCTTCTGTTTTGGTTAATGGTATCCCTACTTCTGAATTTTCTATTAAACGCGGGATAAGACAAGGAGACCCTCTATCGCCTTTTCTTTTCATTCTTTTCATGGAGGGTCTTCACGGTGCTCTTTCTAATGCAGCTGGATTAGGTCTTATTCGAGGCGTCAAACTTGAATCTACTGATATTAAACTTTCCTATCTTATCTATGCATATGACGTGATTATTACTACCGATTGGAGTGCTTGTGACTTAACCAACATCATTCGTGTTCTTCATGTTTTTTATTTAGCTTTGGGTCTTAGAATCAATATCCACAAATCCAACATATATGGCACTGGAGTTTTAGATTATGATGTTTCGACTATGGCTAGTAACTCTGGTTGCGCCCCAAATTTCTTCCATTTCACGTATCTTAGGTTGCCGATTGGTTTTATCATGAGTATGATTACCAGTTAGAAGACTTTAATTAATCGTTTCCATTCGAGGCTCTCCTCTTGGAAGGCAAATCTGCATTCCATAGGGGGGCGTCTCACCCTCATCAAGGCGGTTCTAGGTAGTCTTGCCATTTACTACCTTTCGATTTTCAAAACTCTAAAGACGATTTTGAATTCATTGAAAAGATCTCATTCAACGTTCTTTTGGGGAGGCACTCATGACACCAAAAAATTAGCATGGATTAAATGGTCTAATGTTCTCGCATCATTCGATAAAGGTGGCTTAAATATTGGTATTCTAAAGGCATTTAATCTTGCCATTCTTAAAAGTGGCGTTGGAGAATGTTGTCTTACCGGAATGCGCTTTGGGTTAAAGTTATTAAGGCGTTGCATGGTCAAGAGGGTGGTTTCGACAGTCAAGGTTGCAGTTTTAACGGTAAGTGAGCTAAGATAGTTTGTTCGTCAAATTTCTTACATTCGAAAGGCATCATCTCGGCTAACTTCATTTGTTTCCAAGTGGGACGTGGCACTCGCATTTGCTTTTGGAAGGATATTTGGATAGGTGAGTCTCCTCTTTATATCTAGCATAATAGACTTTATCATTTGGAACAAGACAAAGATTGTTTCATCATGATCGTATTGAATATGAGCGATGGCGTTGGAATTGCCGATGACCAATCTTGGAGTTCGTAATACGGATTATTTGTGTGACATGCTTATAGAGATTAGTCTTGTTGAAATAGACAATGTCGAAGACTCTTGTGTGTGGTCATTGATCACTGATGGTGTCTTCACAGTAGGGCATTCTTGTCGCATTATTGATGCTAAGCTTCTTCCCTCGCTGGTTCCTTGGATCTCATAGGACAAAACTCTCCCACGCAAATTCAACATCTTCATATGGAGAATGATCTTGGATCGGCTGCCTCATCGGTTGAACCTCTCGCCTCGTGGGAATGATATCCCGACAATCTCGTGTCCTTCTTGTAATGGTAACGTGAAATCTTCTAATCACATCTTCTTCGAGTGTGATATTGCTAAGGAAGTTTGGAGACTTGTTCGTAATTGGTGTGATATCCCTTTTCTTCCTTTTACGTCTTATGATCATTGGAAGGTTTAGTCCGGTTCATGGCATGCGTCCAAAGAGAAGATTCAACGCTTGTCCGTTATCTTTGCGTCTTCTATATGGTGGCTTTGGAGGTATCGCAATAGCGTCACTTTTTGTTCACATCCAATGAGTAAAAATGACATTTTCAATAATATCCGTTTGTTTTCATTTTCTTGGCTCAGAAATAGAGGTCACATTTCTTGTAATTGGTTAGATTGGCTAAAAACTCCTATGTAATTATTTAGCTACTCACTAATTTGTTTTTGTTAATAAATCAGCCATTCAAAAAATAATGTGAAATGAGTTTTGTGAACTTAAATACTTTTATTAACATGCAGATTTCAAAGCATGTTGATTAAATACTTTTACAATGTGTTCTCGAGTATCATTTAAGGAAGGAAAGTAAAGAAAACGAAGTGAAATAAAAAAATATTGTGTTCTCGAGTATTATTTAAGGAAGAAAAGAAAAGGAAAAATGAATGAAAAACAATGGTAATTTAGTTGATTTTGGAAGTAAAATGTTTCCTCTCAAAATTGAGCTGTAAATCTTTACTTTCAATTTCTTTATTTTTTTTACTGAAAAAACTCTAGAACACAATGTTACTAACACTCTTGGTCTTTCAATGAAAACCAAAGATTCATATCAACAAAATATACGATAATTTTTCATGTTTTTTTCTCTATTTCTCTTGCTTAAAATTTGAGTGTATTTTTATCGTATTCAATATACGAATTTCGTGTAACTTAAAACATCTAATAAGGTTAAAATATTATATTCAATAAATAAACTATAAACGATTCAAAAATTATTCAAACAATGCTATGACTATCTTACCTAAATACCAAGGTTATAAATAGCATGAGGCGTAGCATTGCGGTATGATCAAGCCTCACGCCTTAGGAGTCATGGCGAGTCATGACGTTTTGTAAGACGTGACTTAAAGCAGCACAAAATATAAAAATATTTATAAATTTATACATTTATATCATATTTCAAATATATCGAGTTTACAAAAAGTGTCATACATAAGGAATAAAGTCAAGATTATATCTTTGTATGCAATCTTTTTCATTTTTATAGAAAAAACGATTTTTATCGAAATTGAATTCAAAAAATCATTCACGCATCATGCCTTATCGCGCATTATCACGTTTTTTCACTTCTCATCTCACGTCACGCCTTAAGCTTACGCCTTAGTCTATTGCGTAGCGTGAAGGTCACGTCGCGCCCCTTTACGAGATCTTAACGACGCCATGACGTGCCTTTTACAACCCCGCTAAATACTAACAAGTTTCGGATGAAATCATTACCATGAGCGGGTTGCAGTATAAAAAAGGGCCCAGTCCTCAGGTGTTCGACTATTCGTTGACTTATACATACTGATTGGTCCCATTAATCATTTTATGTGGACATTTAGCATGTAGTATGTACCAATCGGGCCCGTTCAATGCCTCCCTCTCCCTCTCAACTTGAGAGTCTCAAGTCTACTCTCAATTATCTTCACTTTGATAGGCATTTACAACCGTTTAAAGTTTAAACCCCTGTTGCTTTTTAAATTGTGCAATTAATTTCTAACTCAAGCTCAATCTATGTAAGATTATACAAGCTCAGCTTGACTCGTTAGGGATGAGCGCATGGGTCCGGGACTGACCCGATGAAACCGAGAACCGAACCAAATATAGTTTTCGGTTCTAGTTCCCTTTTCTTTTTTTTGAAGTATATGGTTGCATTATTGTTGTCAAAAAGACATTGGCAAAAACAGCAAAAAGGTTACTTTTGTAAACTTTGTCTTAGTTACTTAAGTAGGTTTCACTTGCACATCCACTCACTCGTTTGTTGTTGTCTTGGTTACACTATATTTCGTAAAAAGTACGATATAAAATATAGCACAATAATCTATATCTATATCTATACTATTATATAAAGCATTTACAATGTGGGTCCCATCAAAAATTAAGATAAGGAGGTGCAATCTTGACCATCCATCTTATTTAGAAGATCACATCATAGAGTGACATGTGTCACTTTTTAATTAAAAAATCACTTTTATTTTCAATTTGACATATCTTTTTATCTATTTTTTTTTATGATCTAATTTCATCGTATTTTCTAAAATTCCGTGATCTTTAATTCAACATCCTTTTTGATATATTTTTATAAATTTTTAGCTTTTCACATTTTTAGTGGGTTTATTTTGAATTTTTTAACAACTTTAACTTTAATTTGAATACAAACTTGATTCGTAAACGATATATACTTTTGGAGACAATGTTTGATGGGTAAGAGAGTGTGTGAGTCTTTATACAAGCGAGAATGATGTTAATATGATGTTGCGGGAAAGCTACGGAAACCCAAACAAACGAATTCTCTAAGCGGGTAGGGAATTGCGGAACGAGTTGGGTTAACAATTTTTATCGCCGCCGCTATGCGCGGGTATCCAACTACTTTATACAAACGATGAAATAGAAGGAAAATTATAGGAATGACAATAGATTGAAAAAAGAGAAATACAAATGATTATACATATAAAGGAAAAAAAAGGCATGTAAAAGATGTTGGGTTGGTGGCCATTTGGTTGGAGATTATGAAATGATGGTAGCATAATATCATGATTAGTTTCACAAAGCATGCTGATCTTGTAACATTATTTACTTCATTTTTTGTTATAAAGTTGTTTCCAAATTGAACCATATATATATAATGTTCTTCAAAAGTAAAATGATGATACTCCTAACTCAGCATGCAAAATTTGAATTCAAATTATTACTGTACCATTTTCCAAAACTTCTTGTGTATCTTTTGTTGATACCACGAATCAGTTTATTTTTCGCATTTAACTTGGGAGTATATTTGTGATTTCGTGAAATACATCTACACGATATAAAAGATTTTCTAACATGTGCCATCAAGTACAAATTAAACTAAGTATTCCAAACTCGAACTTTCCTTACACATCAAGAAATGCCTTTAATTCTAACTTTTATGTTTGCAATTGGCAATCATGTTAGTTGTAAAAAAGTTAAAACTATTTATTTACTTTTTGAATGACAACTACTTATCTCACAATATATACGTCATAATTTTATCTCACATGAGACAAGACTTGGACCCGCATTTATTTGATACGGAGCTTCACACACAACATAATGTATGAGACACAAGCTATCCGGTACTTAAAACTAATTTGATGGTAATTTTTTCCCGAAAGGATATATATACTGCAGTCGTTAAAAGCTAAAATAAAAGCATGATACTCTTTGACTCTTTGTTATTGATCAGTTGCGTGTATTTAAGTCACAACACTATTCGAGCTAAATTACGATGAAGTTACAAACTTACATGAGCATCCAAATATTAGAAAACAAGAACTAGAGTCATCAAATACTTTGGGCTTTGGGGCTTTGGGCCCTAGGAAATTGTTTAGCACAAACTTCCCACTCGAGTAGTGTCTTAGCTAATGCATATACTGTATTATTAAACAATTAAACCAAAATTAAACCGGTCACTTTTAATCGAGTCAATCAATTCATGAGCTGCTAGAAATTAACTAAGAGCATCCACAATGATAAAAATCTTTTAAGACTTTTCATTATTTTAAAAAGTTTTTTAATAAAGGTTTTTGTATTGCATTCAAAGCTTTTTAAAAAGACTTTTTACAAAGACTTGGTAAGTATCAAGTCTTTTATAAAAGTTTTAGTTATTAAATGTTACTTTCATTAAATGCATTAAATCGAAATCGTCTCAACTTTTATTGAGTCGATTTCATGAATCAAAATATACCACGTTGATTAGCTTTGCAAGTATATTGGTATGTGTTTAAATACACATACCTTTTACCTTTAAAATCGACCATAAACGACCAAAAACACACATAAAATGCCATATATATGCTTGTTTTTGTGTTTGTACTGTGCAGGTACCGGATAATCACTAAAGGACAAAAATGTAGCCAAACCGGATAAAACCGAGCACGAATTTGGAAAGAGCGCGAAAAACTGAGGCCAAGGGTACAAAAGGATTGAAAACGGAGCTAGAACGGAAATTTCCGGATCGACTCGACAACGTTTGAGCATTTAATGAAGTCAAGACAAAGTCAAAGTCAACCCCGAGATACGGCTTTGGAAAGAGCATCGAAAACCGAACCCGAAAACATAATTGTCAAAAGTGGGCCCACCCGTACCCACCTAGTAGGCCCGGGTCAGCCCACTTATATATTATACTCCTAAAAGCCCATAAGCCATTTAATATAAAAGCCCAATCCTTTTTAACTTAACCGAGCCCATTTCACCCTTAGATAATAACACTAGCCCAAAACCACAAACACCCCTAACACCGTTATAGCTTAACCCATTTAACCCCTACACCGTTAGTCCTTGAGGGACTGTGGGTGTAAACTATCTACACACCCTCAAGGACCAAAAGTGTTAACTCCCCAAATCCCTTATACAAGACAAGGACCATGGTTGTAATTCAAGCATACACCTTAAGGGACTATTTTTGCCCACTCTCCAAAGTTTACCCTGCCCTCTTATAAACCCTTTTTCCCGCCATAACCTTAACCCTATGCACTGTACATCCCTGTCACATTTGTAACCTGCAACTAGCTTCTAAAAACTCACCCCATGACAAAAACAACTCAACCCCACCCCCACATGGCCTCTATGTACACTGTGGCAATCCTCTATCACCTGATTGGTCAAGAACAAGGACAAACGAATTGAGGGTTGAGATCATTTGGAGTTGGCACCAAGAATATTGAAGGGTTAAGATTATGCTTTGAGTCCTCTCACATGAAAAACACAACAAACACAACCTTGGCTGCTTATATAAAGAAAGAAGACAGAAAATGAAGAGTAGTGTGTAGGAGTAGAGTATTGTAATTTTAATGTTTTTCTTTTTAATCTTTTAAACTTTTAATTCTGTTAATTTAAACTTTAAGCTTTGTAATCAACTCTTGTTTTAATAAAATTTAAGTCTTATGCAAAAATTTGTCTTTTATATTTCCTTAAACTGTTATTGAGTTCTTGCTTAACTGGTTCCTCAATTCTTGTTGAAAAATGTTTAGTTGTGTTAATTTAACTTGATTATAACCTGGTGTTCAAAAGAATTTGGTTCAATACAGTTTTTATAACTTCAAAAATTTCAAAACCCTCTTAAAGGGGTGTTTGGGTCAAGCCTGAAAATGGGTAAAAATGGTTGTCAAATTATTAATGGTTATTGATCCAACTTTACATAGCTCCTTTAAGTAGATTTATATCAGTTTTTGTGAGTTCTTAAGTTAAAACTTAGTTTTGAGTTATTTCCTATAAGTTGTATAAACCTGTTGGATTGAAATCCTTTGAATCTGTTTGCAATAGATTGTCGTCTAAAAGATTGGTTAAGTGTCTTGTTTTTGCTTTCATTTAGTGTGTAATGCACTAGAAATATGTAAGTCAAGTCTTTGTTGTCTCTTGTAATTTTACCCTTTAATCTGTCATTAGTTTTTTTTAGTTTTTAAAAGTCCAAGTTCAGCAGCCAAATTTAGATAAGCTCTCCATAGATTTAAGTTTTAATTTCTAGAATATAAGCTCATTAGTTGTGATTATTTGTCTATTTAAGCTTGCTTTCCTTTTTAGAATCCTTTCCTAGCTTAAATTTACCCTGCAAATAAGCCCTTTTTGTCTTGAAAAGATAACCATCACTGAGTACAAGCTGAGACAAACAACCCTTTTTCTTTGCACTTTTCTAGTTTGTTTGTTTATATTTTTGCTTAATTTCTGTTTGTATGTGCTTAATGGCCTCCAAACTCCATCTGTTTTTAACTTTTAGTCAATAGCTTTTTCATTAAGCCCTTTAATTCTTAGCTTAAAAATAGCATTTTGGCATGTTTTGTCTTTTAAAGTGAATAAGTGCTTAATTGCCTCTTCTGTGCTTATTGCATGTTTAATTTAGTTCAATTTAGCTTATTTAGGTTAGATTTATGCCTTAGTAGCTTAATTGAGCATTAGTCAAGCTTATTAGAATTTTTTAGCTAAGACAGTTTAAGTTTTAAAGCTCATAAGCTTTTAAGCTTAACTATCACCTGTTGATAGTGATTTTCTAGCTAAATGTCCTGGCTTATTTTTGATCCCCCATGCTTATTAGGTATAGATTAAGGTATGTGTTTAGCTTATTTAGTTTCCTCATTGCTTATTTAGTCTTTTTAGGACCAAGCGCTAAGATTAATGTTTAGAGAAAAAAAAAACTTAACTTGCTTTTCTATGCATTCTGTCAGCTTATTTGCTCATTTTCTGAGCTTATTATAGCTTTTCAAAAATAATTTCAAGTTTTAAAGTTGCTTATTTATAAGTCCTCAACAACTTTGATTTTATAATTTTTTCCAAAACAAATATGGGAGTAGAGAGGTCTTAAGGGTGAGCACAAGGCTCGAACCCGAGTCCTCCCCACTCTACCAAGGCATTTAGCATACATACACTCTACCACTTGCACCAGTAGGGCAATCTGGTAGAGTGTTGCAAAATTAAATATATAAGGTCTTTTTCTCCTTTTGATTTTCAGCCATTTTAAGCTTAATAACAGCTTATTAATAAGTTGTAGGTCCAGTCTTATATTTTTCATTGAATCTTTATAGTATGATGTATTTTCCATGAATTTTTCAGATTTTTATAAAATCATTTAGTATATTTTATAATTTATTTTCATTAAAAACTTAAAAAATTCATAAAAAATAAATTAATAATCAGAAAAATATAAATATTTTTTTTTAAATTTTCTTTTGTTATATAGTTTCTAGGAAAATTGCTAAAGTTTTCATAGGGTCATTTTTTCAACTTTTCATTTTTTTTAAAGAACGGAATTCGTTCCCGTTTTCGTTTCATCGCGTTTTTAGTTCAAATCACTTCCGTTTTTAATCTAGTTTTTTTAAACTTTATTTTTAGTCACTTAGGACTTATTAAAAGTAAAAATTTCACTTTAGGTTTAAAATTCGATAAATTAGGTTTTTAGTCGCGTTTGTTTTTTATGCCCGTTTTCGTTTTCGCATTTTATCTTTACTTGCTTTTAATATTATGTTCCCGTAGACTTAGGTTTTCATTTTATGCCTATTTTATGCTTCCAATAGTTTTTAAGATAATCATTTGCCTTTTTATGCTTTCTCGTAGTTTTAGGTTTAAATTCCCGAGCCTATTTATGTTTTTCCCGTAGATTTAAGTTTTTCTTTAGTTTAAATTTCCATTGATTTCCCGTAGTTTCAGAAAACTCAATCAAGTCCTTATTTTATTCAAGCATCCAATTGTCAAACCAAATATGTAACCGTCAATTTCACGCCTCGTTGGGAGAACGACCCGGGTAACACTTATCCGGAATCATTTATATTGTGCCCGTGAGTTTTTTGACCTTTTTCCTAAAGGGTTGACTTTATTGACTCGCGGGGATTGTATATTTTGATATTTTATACTACTATTTGATACCTTGACCCCTAAAAAGGCGATTGTCAAACCCCCCAAAGTGGAACTCAAGGACTTACCTCCTCATCTCGAATACGCATTTTTGGAAGGTGATGACAAGTTGCCCGTCATAATTTCTAAATACTTGAGTATGGACGAAAAAGCCGCTCTCATAAAGGTTTTGAAGTTACGCAAGCGAGCCATCGCTTGGAAACTCTCCGACATAAAGGGTATTAACTCGGAATTTTGTACTCACAAGATTCTTATGGAAGAGGACTACAAACCGGCGGTCCAACACCAAAGACGGGTGAATCCAAAGATCCACGATGTCATCAAAAAGGAGGTTGAAAAACTTCTTGATGTCGGATTAATTTACCCAATCTCGGATAGTCCTTTTGTAAGCCCCGTACATTGCGTACCGAAAAAGGTGGTTTTACCGTTGTTGAAAATGACAAAAATGAGTTAATTCCGACTCGATTGGTCACGGGGTGGCGTGTATGCATTGACTACCGCAAGTTAAATGAAGCCACCCGTAAGGACCATTTTCCACTTCCCTTTATGGATCAAATGCTTGAGAGATTAGCGGGAAACGATTACTATTATTTTCTCGATGGTTTCTCGAGTTACTTTCAAATTCCCATCGATCCTAAAGATCAAGAAAAAACCACATTCACGTGTCCTTATGGAACGTTCGCCTATCGTCGCATGCCTTTCGACTTATGCAATGCACCAGGCACGTTCCAGAGGTGTACGATGGCTATCTTTCATGATATGATTGAAAAGACGATGGAAGTCTTCATGGACGACTTTTCGGTCTTTGGGAATTCATTCGAAAATTGCCTCTCTCGCTTGGACAAGGTACGAAGACACCAATCTTTGTCTAAATTGGGAGAAAAGTCATTTCATGGTCAAGGAGGGCATTGTCCTCGGCCACAAGATTTCAAAGAACGGGATCGAGGTTGATAAAGCCAAAGTTGATGTGATTGCTAAGTTACCTTATCCCACCACTGTCAAAGGTGTTCGGAGTTTTCTCGGTCATGCCGGTTTCTACCGACGGTTCATTAAGGATTTTTCCAAAATTTCTTGACCGATGACTCATCTCCTTGAGAAAAATACTCCGTTCATCTTCTCCAATGATTGTATTCAAGCTTTTCAAACGTTAAAGAAAAAACTTACTGAAGCTCCAATCTTGATTGCCCCCGACTAGGACTTACCCTTTGAGCTTATGTGCGATGCAAGCGACTTTGCCATATGTGCTTTAGAAATAATTAAATTAATATTAATTGTTTGAAAAAAACGTTTAATAGGAAAAAGCATATATCTTTCCTGATTCGGATGAATTCTATAGAAATTCGGTTTTATGTTAAGTTGGATTATAAGATCTCAAATTTACACATGTACTTGATATTTAATTCTTAATACTTTTTGGACCAAATTGTAAATTAAAAAAAGAAGGTAATTCATATTCTTCATTAGTTCATTCATTGACTAATTAAAAGAAAAAAACCCACTACAAAAACACCACCGATCACCACATATATGCGTAACCACAATTCGTCAGACAAACACACATTCGTCCATTAACTATCAATTAAATTATGATATAATTAATTTTAAATTAATGTAATTTAGGTTTTGATTCAATTTTGATTGATGTGGATAGATTGATCGATGGATAATTAATGAAGAAGATGAATGATGGGTGGTGATGAGAGTATGACGGCGTCGTATGGATCAGTTTCGGCTAAGTCGAATGTTGCGTTTTGGTCGAAATGCAGAGACGATGTTACTTTTAATCAGCTTCAGAAGGTATTTTGATTTAATTTTGATTGTTTTTTATTGTTAGATTTTAAAGATGATATGTAATTGATGTTTGTGTGTGAATTTGTATTCGTTATAGTTAATTTTTAGTTTGTTGTGATTAGGAGATGTTATGCGTCGGTTAGATGTTCAAGTTTCATATACATAAGTAGTTACGATGTTGAGGTTAGTATATGTTTTGTGTCGGTTCAATGCTAAGTTTCATATACGTAAGTAGTTACGATGTTGAGCTTAGTAGATGTTATGTATCGGTTCAACGCTAAGTTTCATATACGTAAGTAGTTACTGCAATGTTGTGGTTAGTAGATCTATGTGTCAGTTCAATGAGTATTGTCGGCTCTTGAATGTATAACTAAGAAAAATAAGGCCTGGTTTGGGAGTCTTTATGTTTAATATATTTTCAGAAGTTGTATATAATACGAGAATAAGTCAATAGTTTTCTTTCATATTGCATGAATGTCTTGGATGTAAAGGAAAAGCTTTTGTTTTATTAGACCCCTGTTTCTTTTTTATGCATACCAGGCTACACAGTTGTGTTGTCTAACAATTTTGTATGGTAATTTGACTATTTGTTGACACTCAATGTTGTATATATTAACTTTTTCATGGTATTAAAATGTAGTATACCACGTTATAAATAAAGAGACTACCTTTGGTACGGATTGATTAGGTACTGTAACTTACTTAGATAGTTGTGCTATGTAGATATGCAGAAGACATCGTGTGATGTTTGCCCCAATCAAGTACTAAAAATTGCAAGAAGCTCCAATGGGTGGTAGATATGAATCATAAGGAACGGGCACTCATGGATTTAACGGGTTTGAATGAAGAAAGGAAAAAAGGATTCAAAGTCAAGGCACTCATTTCTTTCTGACTGACTGCAGAATGGTTATTGAGGGATGAAAAGTCTATGATCTTTATGGTTCAAAGTCTAAACTTATTTTATCTGTTGTGTTAGACAAACATACATTTTTTTAATATTATCATGCCTAATCGTTGTTATAGTTAAAAACTGAATACGGTAGCCAGTTCACCAACAAGCTTGAGGGAATGTTTTAGGTATGCATTTATCTTTTTTGCCTCCTCAAGTTTTCTTTATTCCAATGTTATTAAGAAGCACTTTAGGCATTTGATCAATAGGTCTGAAATACTTCATAATTTCTGTTTTAGGACATAGAGCTATCCAAGGAGATATATGAGTCTTTCAGGCAATCATCTCAAGCTAAGAGTGTCCACGTCTTAGCAACTGGGTATCTTTATAGGCACCAGGCACGCAAAAAAGTAAACAAGATGCCCAAACGAAAAGAAGACCAAGATTTAGTAAACAAGGTAAATTTAGTCGCATAGTTTCTTCTTTTATATCGACTTATATTCATCGTTGATCATAACTTGAGTTATTAAACCAGGGAGATACGTATTACGCTATGTCCCACTGATAGCTGAAACACTCCCTTTGCAACATATTTACTGAAAAAAAGGTTCAGGCAATGTATGTAACAGTTTAAGTATACAGCTTTATTCATTTAAAAAAACTTGCAGCATGTATATTAGCTTTTTGGCTGACAATAATATATTACATGTTGCCCAGATCGCATTAACCATTATAGCTTATGTAAAGCTGACATTGAACAATTTGTACCGCTAATGCCAGCGAACTTAAACAGAGGTAAAGGTCCTTCGTTTACTCGGTTTTCTCAACTTTCCACAGGCGTATAAGATACTTACAGATATCTATTACATGGTAGTGACCTATATCTATTGCGGCTCACGTGAAACACCCTTTCAAGGCAAAGACAAGCACAAGACAACCAGTTTTTCTTTATTGGGAAGGGAATGAATGGAAATAGTATTTTTCTTTATGGTTATTTGTTGAATTCTAATGATTTAGTTTGATTTGAATTTTGTATTTTTTTTATGTTAAGCTGAATTGAAGTTGTCTTTATTTAATTTAATTTGTTGATTTTGACATTTTTGGTCCATCTAAATCAGTTTATATATATTTGCTGTATTTATATTTCTTTATTTTGGTGGGTTAAATTTGTAAATTTTGGAATTTATTAAAGAATTTCATTTTTTTTAAATAGATTACAAAAAGACATGTTTTGAGATAAAAACATATCTTTTTAATCTATATAAAGACAGGTTAGATGTTTTTATAAAGACATGTTGCGGGAGAACCAATGTCCATTTCCAATAAAACATGTGTGTTTATTTTAATATGGAGACTAATTCTTACGGAGAGAACCGGTGTCGATTATTCTAATAGAGACTGGTTGCATAACCGGTTTTTATATGTTTCGATCATAGAGATACCCTCCCCCCTCGGAGAGTGGTTCTAAAACCACTCTTTATGGGTTATTTGATCAGTTTCTATGGCTTTTTTTTGTAGTAGTTGTTAGCCTCAAAATATTGAGTCGAACATGAAGTTCGTTCATTATGTATTTAAGTCTCGGTCAATCAATTAGTTAACGTTGTAATAGAAAAATATCGGGTATCGGGCTCGATAGTTAATCTAATATTGTATATGTTTCGGGTTTAATCCCAAGCAAAACCCGAGCCCGGGTCCTAGTCAAATATCTTGAACGTCACTTAATGTGTCGAGGTATATAAGTAACTTTTCCACCAAGGAAAAGTAAATGGATTTCATTTATAATATTTTCTCTTTTCTCTAATTCTCTCTCAACTCTCTCACTAGTTTCTCTCTCTAGAAATCAACTCTCTTTCTCTCTTCTTGATCTAAGATTCGTTATATGTTATGAAGTGATAATCGGGATCCTACAATTGGCATCAGAGCTACGTGTGGATTCGTGGTTGATTATTGTGGTTAAAAACCAAATTTTCGTGGCTTATTTTGTTCAAAAAAATAGCAAGAAAAAAAATCAAAGATTGATCTTTGTTTGTGGTTAAAGGTGTTAAAGATTTGTACTTTCGGGCTTAGAACTATCCCTTGCATCATTACTAGGTGGTTTTAACATCATTTCGTAGCTTTCAAGAAAGTTTGATGATTTTTTCTTGGCTGCGTTTTGACTAACTGAAGGGGTGTTCTTGATTGCGTTTTGCCTCTGCGTTTTGGTTATTGCGTTTTGCCTCTGCGTTTTGGGTATTGCGTTTTGCCTATTGCGTTTTGGTCCTGCGTTTTGCCTATTGCGTTTTGGTCCTGCGTTTTGCCTATTGCGTTTTGGTTCCTGCGTTTTGGTTCCTGCGTTTTGGCTCTGCGTTTTGGTTTATGAAAGGTTGCGTTTTGCCTAATTGAAGACCCTTATTGCGTTTTGCCTAGGGGAGACTCTGTCCATTTCATTTCTTGACTGCGTTTTGCCTCAAGATTTGACTGCGTTTTGCCTAAGGCTCTTCACTGCGTTTTGTCTAAAGAAGACTGCGTTTTGTCCATTGAAAACCCTTGTTTTGAAAACCCTTGTTTTGAAAACCCTTGTTTTGGAAACCCTTGTTTTCGATCCGCGCATCAGATGGTATTTGACCGAATTTGGGAATCTATTAATCATTGTCTAATCAAAACATAACATCAAGACAAACAAACTTGAAGGACTTTGGACTTTAATTCGGACTACGAGGACAATTAATCAATTCACAACAAACAAACCTTAAACACAATCAATTACTCACTCACGGTTTTCTATTGATTTTGTAAAATCTCGTTAATTCAATTATCGGTTTTAATCATAGACGTGTAAAATCCCGTGAACGTGAATTGCATACAAGACCACAACTTCAATCACATCATATCCACTTAAGATCCAACAACTATCACACTTCATAGTTAATAACCATTCATTCATCATGTCTACTCCAGTCAATACATCCTCAACAGATAGTCAAATGCACAACAATATCATGGCAGCTGGTTCAAAAGATCATCCACCAATGCTTGGACCAGGAAGATATTCACAATGGAGATCACGTTTTCTACGGTACATTGACACGAAACCAAATGGTGAGGGACTGAGAAAAAGCATACTATCTGGTCCCTACGTGCCATCTACTGTACTAGTTCAAGCTGTTGCTGCAACGGAAGGTAATCCTGCAATACAACAACATACAACAATTGAAACAGTATTGAACATGACTCCAGAGAACAAAGAACACTTTCTGTCTGAAAAAGAAGCAATTTTCTTGCTTTTAACTGGTATTGGAGATGATATCTATTCCACTGTTGATGCTTGTAAAACAGCGAATGAGATGTGGATAGCCATTGAAAGGCTACAACAGGGTGAATCATTGAACGTACAAGATGTAAAGACCAATCTGTTCTGGGAATTTGGGAAGTTTACTTCTCGAGATGGAGAATCAATGGAGTCGTATTACTCACGGTTTTATAAACTGATGAATGAGTTGACAAGGAACAACTTGCAAGTTACTACAATGCAAGTGAACGTTCAATTTTTTCAACAACTTCAACCAGAATGGTCAAGATTTGTGACGGTTGTCAAGCAATCAAAAGAAATAGACACTGGTATGTGCTTAAATACACATACCTTTTACCTTTAAAAACGAGCTAAAATAACCAAAAATGGACTTAAAATGCCAA
>BQNB010010869.1:3968-54785 GCA_026074375.1 Tanacetum coccineum
CCTTGTATTTAAGTTCAATCCCAAAATTAAAAGCCCATGTTTTATTTAAAAGTCCAAGTTATTTAAAAGTCCAAGTTAATTAAAAAGACTAAGTTATTTAAAAAGTCCAAGTTATTTAAAAGTCCAAGTTATTTAAAAAGTCCAATATGTTTTGTCACATGGGCCGAAATCCATCTAAACCATAAGCCCACGATATAAGTTGAAGACAACAAACCATAAGCCCACAATATAAGTCGAAACCCAATAATCCATAAGCCCACAATATAAGCCGAAAATAATAAGCCAAAAGCCCACAATATAAGTCGAACCCAATAAGCCATAAGCTCGAAACTATGAAAAAAATCCAAATAAGCCACAAGCTCACTATGTAAGCCGAAACCAAAATAAGCTATAAGCCCTTATATAAGCCGAAACCTAATGAGCTTATAAGCTCATTATATAAGTCAAAACCTCAAATAAGCTCAAAAATCAAATAAGTCGAAAACCATAAGTCATAAGCTCGAGAATAGCCAAAATTAAATAAGCCGTGGCTAATAAGCTGAACCAAATAAGCTATAAGCTCAAACAAATAAGCTATAAGCCGAATCAAATGGGCCGAGCCCCTTATCCTTTGTTGGGCCGAGACTCACACGAGTCCACTACGTGGGTCGGTTGGGCCGAGCCTAAACCAACGCAACCCAAAACCGAATAAGCCCAAAAAGAAATCAAATAAGCTTATAAATAAGCAAAAATTCCGAAATAAGCCCCAAATAAGCACTATACTACAAAACAAATTTACCACCACAACCAAAATTTAAAAATGACCATTCCTTGTTCTTTCCTTTTTGATTTCGACGCATATAAGTAGGGGTGTCAAAAAAACTAACCCGACCCGACCTTATTCGGGTTGGGTTACCCGGGTTCAAAATCTAACTCGGGTCTACCCGAGTAATCCGATTACGAAATAGGGTCTAGTATCGGGTTCAAAATACTTTGCCTATTCGGGTTCGGGTTGACCCGACTAACCCGAGTTGGGTTTTTTTTTTAAATTTTTAAGTGGACTCTAACATGTGGGTTGTATGGGAAGACTATTTAATCGCATTAATCTTTTTTTCTTTTTGGTTCTCGGTTTTCGGTTCATGTAGGTATTACCCAATTTATAAACACCCCTAAATATTTGTTATACTACCACGACCCTTAAGATGGTGGGATAAACTACCATGATCCAAAAATATAAAATCTGTATAGTTTAGGGCCGAAAAGCATAACAACCCACAAAAGACTAGTAGGGTTCTCATCCTATATATATTCTAACCTTTTATTCTGTTTTGTTCAATCTTTGTTTCTCTTTATTTGTATTTTTGTTTCAAAAGGCTAATTGTTTTCTTTTGTTTAATTTGTTGAGAAAATGTATAAAAAAAGCAGTGATATGTGTGTATCGACTAGTGCTAAAATAAATGCACTTTGATCGAAAGAAATCTCTGCAAAAAAGATGTGACATACGAAACAGAAGAATGGTAATGTCCCTAACATATTTTAGGCCCTAAACAATGTGATTTATACATGTGCCTTTTAGTTTAAGAAACTACAAAGTTTAAAAAATGAAATTATGTGATTTTATAAATGGAACAAACTCGAACCCGACTTGACCCGACCCGACTTGGACCCGACCCGTTTGACCCGAACCCGACTAACTCGAGTTCAAATAGGGTCGGGTTCGGGTATGTTATTTTTAGCCTTGACCCGACTTGGACCTGACCCGTTTAACCCGAACCCGATTAACACCCCTACTTGTATGTAATGCATAATTGTATTTTTCATGTTTGTAACCCAAAAAAAGGCGTCACTCCCATTTTTATACATAATGCATATTTGTATTTTCATATCCCTAACCTAAAAGGGGTTGTTTAGTTGGTATTTTAGCTTTTAAAATAGGTTACTTAGTTACATTTTTTCGATGGCACAAAGGGTGGTTTGGCTAGGTCATTAGAAAGGTTCATGAACAATTTATGTGTGCGTGTATGTTATATGATAGTTGTTATTTAACAAAGAATAGGTTAGTGCATATGTGTTATGCTAGTTTATTTACCAAGAATAGTTTATGAGTAAGTGTGCATATGTGTTTTGCTAAATTATGCATATATGTAATACTACTTGTTATGAGTAACTGATATAATTAATGATTGTGTATATATGTTTTGTTAATTGTCATGAATAAATAATTTGATTATTGATTATCCGTGGTTTAATTGTATCAGATTGGTGAATACGGCGATAACAGTTCAAGACCTATGAGATGAAACAGATGATGTTAAACGGATATAAACATTAAACGCACACGTACATACATGAAGATCATTTGCGGCTTTTCAAGAAAGACGATTATTATATTTTTTTTATATTTGTAATAGAATAAAATGAAACATACAAGTATGTAAATTAAATTTCGTATAGTATGTCATTCTCTTATTTTGTTATATATTCTAAGGTTTCCTATCAAGTATGTGTAACGAAAAACACAAGTGCACTCCTTGTTTTTTAAACATCTTTTACTTAGTAAAGGAAAACAAAAAGTGAGGACTTTTACATTTAAAAAAAAGAATCTTTTCTTATTAGGTATGATGTTTCAAATTTTTTTATTATTTTTGAATATATGTTTAATTAAAAAGCTTAAATACTTCTAAAATTGGCATTATTTTGGTGGAGAAATCTGATAAAGAAAAAAAAATACATAAAAATATATGTGTCAAATTTATAAAAACAAAAACTTAAAAAAAAAGGAGGTAATTAATAAAACTTTAGTGGTTTAATTTTAAATAAATTGTATAGAGTTAAGTGTAAATTTATAAATTTACAAATTTACAAATTTTATTATGACTTAAAAAAAACAAATAACCCTTTAAACTTTCATAACTTATAAAACAGAAAAAATAAAAATTATAAATATATTTAAAAAACATAATGTACAAGCCCCGTGCGTGCACGGGGATTAAAACTAGTTTTATGCTAAAAGTAAAAAAAAGATGCTTTTATAGAGCCTTCAAGAAAAAAAAAAGTAACTAAAATATCAATAATAATTAAAAAATCTTTTAAAAAAGGATGAAAACTAAAACTGTTCCTAAAATTTTGGAGTTCTTAAAAGAAAAAAGAAATGTTAATTAAAAACAATAATTAAAAAAATACACTTTTACTTAAATACCCTTTTCATTTAAAGAAAAATCATATTTAAAAGAAAATAAATGATTGGTTAAGAGTGGTTCTCGCAGTTCTGTACATTGTTTTGGTTCTAAAAAGAACCTCACTATATATATATATATATATATATATATACTAGTTGCAAAGCCCGCCCAATGGGCGAGCGCGTCTTTTGATTATCCTTGGTCAAATTTAACTAACGGTTAATAAAGTAGGAACAATGTTAAATTATAATAGAGTGAATAACGAATAAAAAATACATGAATGGTAATCCGATAAGAGGAAATAAAACTTAATAAACTATCCGCAATTACAAAGTATATAGTACCAGTTCAAATTTGATATAAAGCTTCTTTATACACAACGTTGGTCGAACAATTGGTATAATTACCATCTCTATCACAACATAAAACCTTTAAACCCTTATTGGTCTTGACCCTCGATACAACGACATATAGTTGGCCATGATAGAAAACCGGTCTCTGAAGAAATAACCCAACCTTAGAGGCCTTGACTTTTATTTATGGTCATACCGAACCACATGTATTCTACTATGAGGCTCCAAACTTACTCATCATTTTACGCAAAAACACATGTCTTCTACTATGAGGTTTCAAACTTAACACCCCTTACGCATCATTTTACGCAAAAGCACATCGACATGATGTCTTCCTAATTGGCTTGTTTATAGTCGTATTTGAATCTTTCTAGCTTAATTTATCACAAACCATAAATATGTATGATATAATACAATGTATTTGTAAGCAAAAAAAAGGAATACCTCTTACAAAGACAATAGTAACTTAACACTGTAATCCTTATCAGATATTAAATCTATGCTTGAGCTCATTGGTTACAAATTATAAATATTGTTGGTGCACATATTCGGCTGGGGGAGAAGGGAACAGGTACATCAACATTTTCTTCAGGACGTACAAAAGATATTTTAAAATCTCATGTTCAAGTTGTATTGTGGCTTCAAAACAGTCATCAAAAAATGTTTGTTAGAAGCGATTCCATCTAACCTTTAAGCTGCTGCAATGGATTCACATTGACTATGATGGAACTTGATTATCGATCTCCACATCCATGTTAACCTAAAGATACATATTCGTAAATTAAACCATCTAGAATTAAACGTTTTCATATTATAGTAAAGTAGCACGTACCTTGAATCCGTTTAGCCGTGGACAAATCTCTTTATCTCTTAATCTGTTTATTTATATCTTATTGACTATCTGAATTGCAATTCTTCTCCCAATGATATAGCTTACTAAAAGTAGACGAAAGATTATTAGACTTCGTTCTAGTGGTTTCGGGCCAATGGTTCAAACTCAATTATACACGTGGCATATGCTTTGGCACCAAAGGTTTAACCTGTATTAACACTGCATTAGTTAACTATTATGACAGTCTCTTTGTGTCAAAAAATGATCTATAAAGCGATACATGTTTTTGCCCTTGTTGATTCATATTTACGAACCTCCAGATGACTATCACTTCCCTAATTAAACCTATAATCACCTAGGTATGCAGAACTAAAATAGTTGATGGATATAAGTACCAATAATGGGTTAAAGGTTAATCACATATCTCAAATGCATGAACTGTAACATCTTTTTTTTTCCATGGCATTGATCTAAGCATGTAAAACTATAAAAAAGAAAAAGTTAGAATCCGATGTTGGTAGCAATGGAAACATGTTTATGGTTTATCACTTCACATGAATCCACTTTTGAGCCTTTGCCTCGGGTTTAGTTTGGATTCCAAAAAAAAAAAAAAAACACAAGCACTTACAAAACCCATACAGTTAAGTGGAAGATTAAAATTCTAAAATACCAAATTCATAAGATGTTAAGTTGTAGCTTCATATTGTTTTATTGCTAAAATAAACTATTTTATTCAACCTTTTACTATGAAGCATAGCTAAAAAAAGTTCAAAATGCACAAATATAGCTTCATCGTTTGCTTACAAATAACTAAAAAAAGACTAAAATAAATCATCCATGAGGGTAATGACAGAACTTATGATTGGTAATAGTAATAAAATCAAGTGCTTAAACATCTTAAATAAACTTGTCAAAAAACCATGAAAAGATGACGAACATCACTTTGTACTGAAATTTGGAACAAAAGTCAATCACAAAACAATAGAATAAACATATAACCTCGTTCTTTTTTGACATCAGGGAGTATGCATTTCTCTTAGACCATATAGCATATTATGGCAGTTCGGTTCATAACATATGATAAAAATATACTAAAGCAACAATATAACCATACTAAAATCAAACAAATAAACTCTCATTAGTGTTAACTGTCTTCACTCGACTATACATGGCTTTGTTCCTCTCTAAGCTTAGTTGCAGTAGATGTAGAAAATAAGTAGAAATTTCAAGAGAATGATGGTAAATTGAGACGAGGAGCAATATTCATCCGAGTGTTATGGTATATGCTATTTTACACATACTTTTTACCATGAAAAACGACCCCAAATGACCAAAAACATAATGAAAAATGCATATATATGTTTGTTTTTGTGTTTGTGTATGTGCAGGTAATGGATATAAGAAAAAGGACAAAACATATGCAAACCGGACAAAAACGAGTACGAGAACGGAAAGAGTGTGAAAAAACGAAGCCGGAGGCGTTCCCATCTTCAACGGACCAACCCGGGCCCACTTAATGGGCCGGGTCAGCCTACTAGTCCTAAAAACTAAATATAAAAGCCCATGTTTCACTTAAGGCCCAAAACCTTTATTTATAAAACATGTGGCCCAAAACCATAAACAAAGCCCAACCCATTTTCTATAAGTCCAAGTCAAATGAGTTTATACACGGGTCAAATGGAGTCACTGTACATCTTTTTCACATATCCTTTCCCTCATTTTCACCGAAGACAACGCATAGGGTAAAAGCCTTTCATCCCACTCCTTACACACACGCTTGTAAGGCTTCTAGAAGCTCACTGACACACGTTTGACACACTGGGGAGTCACGCTGGCAATCCCCAGTAATCTCATTGGCTGAAAAACGTGTCACGAGATCCAATGGTCCAAATGATGAAATCAAGAAGCGGTTAGAGATCGAAGGCTGAGATTAAAAGCTGAGGAGCGTCTCAAAGAGCTAGAATCTTCCTCACACCGCTATAAATAGCTCAAGGATCACACATTGAAAGAATATCTAGGAGTAGGATTAATTTAGTGTAGTGTAGGTTCTAATTTTCAGCTTATTGTTTTAAATACTGTAATTTCCTTTTCAGGTTATGTAATTTCAGTTTTATTAATGAAAGTTCATTTACTTAAATCCTGTCTTTTAAATTCTGATTTACTTTTATGCGATTAAGCTCTATGACGTTTTTAGATATCATTTAATCATCAATAAGCTCTTAATTCTCTTTTAAGATACTTAAAAATCAGTTTAAGCTTTCCTTTATAACACTATTTCATTTAAATCACTCAAAATCACCTATGATTTTATGGAATGCTTTTTTTTGAAGATTAGCTAGCCATAGATGAGCTTATGGGGTATTTTCTAGTTGCTTATTCAATAAGTTGGGTAGGTTAGAGCTTAATAGGGTTATAATAATCCCTGTTTGGTGCAAGGGATCAAGGTACACTTGCAATTTCCTCTTATTTTAGCTTAATTTCTATTTTGCTTATTCCTGCTTTAATATCTGTTTATGGTTGCTTATAATTGCTTATTACTATTTTATTAGTCTTAAAGATGCTTTAAATTGTCAGATTATAGTTTAGATTAGCTTAGTTCTTACTTTTACTCTAAACTGCCTAAAAAGCCAAAAATATGTCTTATCATGTAGTTTATTGTAAAGTGCTTATTGCTTGTTAGTTTTTGCTTATTAGATCTTAAGTCACTTATTGATAATCTATTTTCATTAATTTTCAGCTTATTTCAACCTTTTATAGCTTAAAAATGGAAAACAATTTTTTTAAAGGGGTGTTTGGATCAAAACAGTACTAACATGAGTTAGTACTGTTGGATCACTTTTGTCCTTTAATCCAAATTTGATTAGTTCTAAATAAGCTTCTAGGTTAGTTTTAATTAGTTGTTAAAGTTTAAAATACAAGTTTAAGATCTTATGAATGAAAGGTTTTAATCTATGGTCATTTTTTCTTTTAATCTAGCTTAATTGGTTTGATCTTGTTTAGTAGCTTGTAAGTGTTGTTTTCAATCTTCTATTGAGTCTAAAAATGCAGTAGTTTAGAATTGGTAAGAGGTACTTAAGTCTATAGTTTTTGAGTCATAATCTGTCATAGTTTGCATAGCTTATTTTCAAAGTTTTAAAAGGTCGTTTTTCAATAGCAATTTAAGATAAGTTTAAATAAGTTTTAAGGTCTGAATTTGATAATATAAGCTCTTTGGATATAGAGCTTCATCTGTTTTCAGCTTTTGAGTTTTTATCTTAGCTTAATTTAGCTTATATTTAAGGCTTAAAAAGCCATTTTTTCTTTCCTTTAACTTGATAAAAATCAGCATGTGCTGATTAAACTGTCACTTTTCCAAGTCTATTTTCTAGCTTATTTGTAGTCTAAATTTCTTAAAATTTGTTTTTATGTGTAATTTGGAGGTCAAACTTCATCTGTTTTCAGTTATCATCTTATTTCCTAGTGCTAATTCAGTCTTAAGATGAGATCAAAGTTAGTCATTTCTCTTTTATATGTGCTAGTTTAAGTCCTTGGTAACTTCAGCTTTTAAGCTCAGCTTGTTGGTTAATTACTTTTCATAAGTGCTTGTTAGGTCTAGATAGCAATAGGAATTCAGCTTATCTGCTTATCATGTGCTTTTTGTGTCTTAAAAATTCCATCAGATAGCTTAATAGTTTAAAAGTTTGATATTAGCTATTCTGTCCTTCAATTCAGCTTTTTCTAGCTTATTTCCTAAGTTTTATGAAAAGTCCTTTTTCAAAAAGTTTATTATTTTCAGGTTATTTAGCTTTTTAAAAAATAAGTTTTAAAAAATAAAATAATTTTTCAAAAAGGAAGCCATGGGGGTCGAACCCATGACCTCCCCCTTAGTATACCCATCGTCCCACAACACACACTCAATGCCAACTGCCCTAGGGTCTTTTTCAGTTTCATAGTTGCTCTATTTAATTAATATAGTCATTTCCAGTTTTTTGCTTATTAGCTTATGTGCTTATTTTCCTGCTTATCCGTTCAGCACTTTTCATGTTTTATATTTTTCTTACATCCCTTATTCTTCAAAGTACTTTTCTGTAATTTTTTAGAATTTTTATAAATTAGTTTAGTATTTTTAATTAATTTATTTCATTAAATATGTTTTTAATTAATAATAAATAAAATAAAAGTAAAAAAAATATAATCTGTTCTAAAAAATTTACGTCATTATAGATTTTTGAAAATAAATTTATGTTTGTAGGCTTAAATTGATAACTTGCTTAATTAGTCGCGTTTTATTAATTTCCGTTTACATTTACGTGCTTAATTTCTTTAATGCTTTAATTGTCATTGTTTGTTTGCCTTTACATGTTTTTATTGCATTTTCATTAGTAGAATTAGAAACCAAATCAAAATCTTTGAAACCATTCAAATCACGCGATCACGAACTTAACCGATTCTCAATTCGACTTTAGCACATAGGTATAAACGACACGGGAGGTTTTTTGAGACAACTTTGGTTAAAAGTTTGTTTCTTAAATCCGCCGGAAAAAACTGCATATTTCGCTTGAATTTCAAAAATTTTGGCAGAGTTTCGTTTTAGTTAATTGTCATATTTCGCTTGACTTTCACCTGCATATTCCGCTTGAAACTAAATCTACATATTCCGCTTGAACTTTTCCTGCATATTTCGCTCAGGCTTGTCTTACATACTCCGCTCGGTGTCACTTTCGGGTTAAGACCACTTAACTAACAAACAAAGTGTCCTTGTCTTGTGAAGCAAAATTTGTGGATCTTGGTCCCCTCTTTTTGACCGGTTATGAGCACAAAAAAAATAAGCAAAACTCAAATAAGCCACGAAAATAAGCAACCAAAATAAGCTTGAAAATAAGCCGAAATAATCTTGAAAAATAAGCTCAAAAATTATGAAAAAGGAAAAACGAAGCAACTAGTTTAGTGACTTAGAAGATGTAGACCAAGTATAGCAAGATGTAAACAAGCAAAATAAACCAATAAGCCTAAATTTTTTTGAGCCGTGAGCTTATTTACAAGATAAGCTATGAAATTTTGAACTTATAAGCAAAAATGAAACACAAGAAGGTGTCGAATGATTAGATCAAGGAAAGTAAGAGCCAAACAAACCAATAAGCCTATTTTTTTTTGTGCCGTGAGCTTATATGATGAAATAAGCCACAAAAATAAGCTTTTTGAGCTTATTGAACACACAAAACAACCACTATCTACCCGAGGCTCTTGATACCAAATGTCGAAACCAAAATAATCACTTTACTTCATATTAAGAACAAGAAAAGTAGGAAGAAAATGAGAGGATTTGTAGAGAGAGAAACAAGAAAGAGAAAGTGAGAGAGAATTGGGAGGATTACTTGCAAAATGAAAAATTACAAATGACCAACCCCTCCTCACTTTCCTTAAGGAGGTGTATATGTATCAAAACTAAAAGGCTTTCATGCCTTTAGTAATTCTACGGGTCGGGCTTAGGATTACTTGGGCTTTCGCCCGATACACGTGACCGGTTAGCTTACATTTAAGATCCCGTTTACCCGTCTAGCCTATTATAACGTATATTAATTAATGACCGAGACGTAATATAATTAATGAACGAACTTCCATTGTTCGACTCAATATTTTGAGGCTAACACATCCGATGAACCAAAATTTCTATAATTCTAATTCTTCCGGTTTTGACTAATTTCAACCCCCGCAGTATCCCGCCATTCATCATCCTCCTCAAGAAACGAGTGTGGAAATTTTGCAAGCCAAAAAAACCTAATGAAATCTGTACAAACCTTTTTAAAGAAGTTTAATCGTATATCTTTTAGAGAAACGCCAAAGGTTTTATTGCTAGCTTGGGAGAAATTTTTTGAAATTCAGCATGCTCAACCAGAAGATATACAAGAATTGCTTCATAAACTTCTTAAAGATTTGCAAATTATAAGGGAGGAGCTGGCAGAATATATTAATTGTCCGAGTTGGAATCGTCCTGCCTTATATGACGATGATGATGATGATGAGCTTTGAATCTTGATGCATATAGATGTCTTTGTAGATTGATCATGCGCAGTGGTAATTGAAATCCGTCTTCAGCTGGAATAAGGCATACAACCATCTCCATCTTTATGTATCCTAAAATAAAACAGTTAGCAATAAAGCGTGTGGACAATATGGGCTTTGCCTTCGTCCAGATTTTTGTTTTAGATTATCACTTCGGTGCCCGTAGGACATTTTACAATATAAATATTGTACCTGTGATCAGGTAGATTCAAAGAATCTCCTTGACAGGGTTTCCAGCTCAAAGCGTAGGATCTTCTAACATAAATGTATTAGATTTACCATGCTTGCTAGTTCTCATTACCAGAACGTCTCAAAGCAGACAACACGGTAAGAGTGAATCAGATAGTTACTATATATCTGATTAAGCCGTCAATTCATTTCCAAGAACAAGTTTTATTCACATTGAATCGCACCATCGTTTCTTTCTAGTTGACACAAGTTTGATTCATATAGAATCTCGCAAGTCACCTACCAAGAGCTTGTTTGATGTTGGCTCAAGCAGGATTTCCATCTTCACTGTGAATACCTTAAGTATCACTCGGATGTTCTGGCAAAATCACAAGGATAATGCGTAGGACTCTTGTTAACAGCTTGTGAACTAATTGGTGTTCAACAAGTGTTAGTAATGAAATGTGTCCTAATGAGATTTATTTATAGATCTCTTGGCTCTAGACTCGATTAGTGCATTTTGGTTTTAGTAATCGGAGGCTAGAGCAGACTGCCACCTATTCAATATCAACTAACCTCAGAGTGAGAAAGTC
Organism: Tanacetum coccineum; assembly: GCA_026074375.1. Taxonomy (NCBI): domain Eukaryota; kingdom Viridiplantae; phylum Streptophyta; class Magnoliopsida; order Asterales; family Asteraceae; genus Tanacetum; species Tanacetum coccineum. The sequence continues at coordinate 15,115 of BQNB010010869.1, forward strand.
GACTAGAAGTCAGTGTATCTCCTGACACATGGAGACAAGTTTCTTTTGAGAGAAACTAATGGCGGGAAGGGTTGTGCATTGCATCACTAGTCCCATGATGCGCTTCAAATTATCAGAAACAACATTGTGATTCTGACAGCATATGTATTGACCCGGTTTCTGCCTAAGTTGTGTGGAGGGCTACTTTCTTTAGACCCTTTATCCATACATTTCTTTTTAATTCTTCAACCCCTTCAATGCTTACCAAGACGTCATTACTAACACCTTGTTGTGATTGTTCCAGTGTTAGCTCAATCTTAGTCGGCATTATTCCCTTATACACATTCATCTCCAATCATACCTGAGGACTGCTATTTCTAACTATGGATTGTCCTTTGGTAGATCCCTCCGGTTCTGGTTGGATCATAGGACAAATAAAAAAAACATAACCTTACCACCTATGACTCAGAATCGTCATGAAATAAGAGTTGTAGTGAATGAGATCATAATCCATAAAACCTTGTCAAAGAGTATCAAGCACTTTGAGTCGATAAGATCACTTATTATTTTCAAGATCACATTTTAAATACATTTCATACCTTATTTTAAATACTGAATCACTTAGTTTTTTGAAATACTTTGTGATTAAAATTTGTCTTGAAATACCATGGGGAAAACTTTACCTAGCATGAATACTGGAACATAAACTTGCTCCCCCTTGATTTTACATATGTTTGACACCAAAAACAATGATACCAAGTTGTAAAATGAATATAAAATTGAGGGTTAGCAATGTTAGCACATAATTTAGAAGATTAGAATTGTCATTGAAGGAATTCCTTGACAAATTGTGCTCGAACCACCTAATTATCTTATAACAATCAATCTATTTAATAGTCATTATTATTCTGTAATATGTTATTAAGACCTTTTAATAAATGTGATTAATAAAAAGAATTGTCATGTATGAGGGTATCCAACAATCATTAAAACATTATTTTTTTATCAGAAAAAACTCCCCTCAACTTTGACTCATTTAAAAAATGACACCAAATGTAGAATAATTATCTTGTAAAACAATATGAGGGATGGAGTGTTGAACACACAATTTTGAAAGATTTTGAATCGTCATTGAGAAATTCTTGAAAAATTGTGTTCAACTTTTTGAAAAACCAAATGTTAGAAGACTTCTCTTCTAATGCAAAGGATAAGTGTCACTTAATGCTACACTCTCCTTTCGTTCGGTTTTAGTTGCAATCTGAGAGGATTACAAGTCATCAAGAAAAATAAGAAATACCAAGTTAGAAAACATTTGAAACTCCTGTTCGAACTTCATTTACACGCCCGTGTCGATGTTAATCAACATTTCTAGGTACGTAAATGTTATCGATTCCAAGAGACATGTCGAGAAGAATATTTTTTGAAACATTTTCTGATTTTTTGATTTTGTATTTTCTTTTTGAAATTTTATATTTTTGTATTTGGTTTTATAAAAAATATTTACATGTTGACCTCAGCATTGTTATGTGATGGTGAAATAGTAATTCCAACTCTTGTCGTGATGTAGCTGTCTTGTCTACTGGAGGAACAACTTTTGGAACCAGCTTTAAACTTGACAGTTCATTGTTGTGGTCGTGAATTCCGAGTTCTGAACTGTTATGATCAGAAGTCATTGCTTATTCATCAGATGAAAATTCCTTGAAGCCCTGGTTTCTCAGATATCAGTCTTTTCAGCAACCAAACTCGGAGTCCTTCCTTTGTAGGATTTAAAGATGTACCTGCATGTATGTTAAGTGTACCTGCACTGACATCAAGAGTTTGTTTGCATTCATACTGGTTAGTGATATCGTCATTTGAACCATTTGTGGGTTCACTTTCAACCTTAGTTTTGTGCTCGAGTTGAAAAACTTTCCAGTAGGAACCCATCTAAGACCAACAGTGTTGAAAATTTTACCCATCGGTTTCCACCTAAGACAAGAGCTAGGAGTCATTGTTTTCTCATGCATAACGGAAGTCTTTTTGATTGAAAACCTAGTCCATTGGGGACTATCAGACTTTCATGTTTCTTTGCAAAACTTAGTTTGCTCTACGAGTATGTATCTTTATGTTGTCTATTGGATGGGAACCTTAGCATGAGTTGACTCATTCAGAAATATCTTACAATAAGACAATCATCTGATTGCATTAAAGACACATTTCTGACATTTTGAGCAAACAAATGTTGGAGTCAGAAAACTTCTAGAATTCCTAGAGTGTATCTGCTAGGCACAGTCTTTTGTCATGACGCAACTAACACTTAGATGCAGCCAATTCTTAAGACTTTTTGGTTATTGATCCTAGGTTTTGGTTTGCTACCATTAGCCGTGCTTGTGTGATCTAGCATAAGGCATCACACTAGGTTCTGAATTCCTACTGCTTTTCTTGTGTCTTTTTCTTAGCTCCTCTAGGTAGTGTTACATGACCATGCATTTGAGTTATACCTCATAAGCAAGTGCAATCAAAGTGATGAGGTTTTGCAACACAGATTTCTCTTTCCTAGCAAATAATGTGGTATGAAGTTAGAAAATCGTTATTGACATCAACTTGGGAGGCAAACCGTTGCTTTGAAATTCTAGGTCGTTCAGACTTAAACGCAGTCGGTTGTCTAACAACTGATTGTTTTTTCTACGTGGTTGCTAAAGCCGGTTCCCTAAGATTGAAGAATTAGACAAACATTCGTAATACACACTAATTCCTGTTAACTTTCTTATACTCATTTATTAAGCTTCAAATTGACTAAGCAAATCCTCTTTCCTAAAGTTGAGCTCTAAAGTCATCATTTTTTGGCATCAAAAAGTTGTGTGTTCTATTTCTTAGCTCTCGTTGTCTGATAGAATCATACATTCTTTGTTAATGCATTTTTTAAAGTCTCATTTCCCTTAAGTAACTTTAGCCACTTTAATGTTCCAATTGATGTTATTCGTGTTTCAAATTACATCTATGTCAGTTTAACCTTGCTTCATTACTTATTACTTTCAAAACTTGACCATAGTTGCCTTTCTTTTAAAACTAGATATTGATATTTAAGTCAAATTAACACAATTGCATCCCATTCTTATAAAAAACCTTTTTGAAATTTGGCAACGGTCTATTGAGACAAATATTTTTAAATTCGAGGGATTGATTTGTGAGTTCAGTTGTCTGGTTATCATTTACATTAGCAGGCAAAGGACATGTGTCATGACATTGTTTAGCATTCTGGTCAACCTCTCCTTCATTATTGAATTCAGGTTGCTCAGTATGCTGTTGTCCAATAGACAAAGATATTGATTTCAGCAGTTGTTTTGGTACCTCAAGCCTTCGCACTTCTCACATAAATAGGGTCTGATATCTGCATCATCAGCATGTGCATCATTCCCTGATCTGCTGCTTGTATCTTGCTCTTTTAATGTTGTCCCACTGCTTTCTGTATCAACCAAGCTAGCATCTAATGCTTTACTCGAATCAACCTTATCCTCTGTTGTCTGCATTTGTCTTTCATTCACCCAGATGTCATACTCTCTTTTATGCAGTGCTCTTTCATCAATCGACTTCTTTCAAATCTTTCCATGTGTTGGATCAGTGTTTCACGAAATTCTGGAATCTCGAGTTGAGTGTATTATATAAAGTAGTTGCGTGTCATTACAACATATTCATCATCCATATACATCTGTGACTTGATGAACATCTGAAACTTTGTTGTAGCTTGAACAATCTTCTACTTGTCATTGACGTGCACAACGGAATTTTGTAGAAGTAAACCACACCAACGACCACTACTTCTTGTCATTAGGGCTTGGTGAATATTCGTTCGGGGTACATGCAAGAAATCATCAACAATTATTCTCATGTATGGAAAATACTTCATAAACCATACTAAGTAAAGTAGTCTACACTACTTCCCCCTGGAAGTTGACATGGTAACATCAAAGTTAACTAAGTCTCGGATGTACACATTTTCCCCCATGATGGTTGCGAACTCTCGGAAGCATCATTGTCGTGTACGCCCATATACTCGAGAAGTTTTGTCTTAAGCACAAACTTGAAATACCAAACAAGGATTTTCCCTCTTGTCTCAGAAAACATAGAGGAGATGAAGCAAGAATCAAGAAAACTTTGTATAATCAAGGTCTTGTATATAAATGTTGTTGAAGAACTTTGAAAATTGTACTTAGACTGTGAAGTACCATTGTCTTGGAATCCCGTGAGAATTACTGATTACATCTCAACCTTTAAACTCTCTGGCTAACTTACCAACCTCGTATTCTGTCGGCTATTGTTGTGATCACTTGGTGAAGTAAACCCGATATACCAAACTTGAAAATGAAGTAAAATCCCCCAAATTTGTTACTTAAGCTTGCACTGTTGTTGATTGAAGAACGGTGCAAGATTAAATCTATAAGTACTCTATACCCAACCAGAAAAGTATAAGAAGTACAACACCTCTTGAAATTATCCACATCGTCTTCTGCGTGTGACACTGAGTACTACAATGTAACTCCTTTAAGTGATAGTTAACCAGGTCTGCAACCAACCACCCCTGACTGCTGGTAACTAGATAATTCAAGTCTTAATCATAAGCTGTATACGTTCAAGCAAGTCATCAATCGATAGATTGGGTTTAAAGAAAAGGGGTAGCAAATAGAAGGAAGTCTCGATGATGAAATAAGTAGACGCCTTCGTGAAACTCAACTTCAATCTCAAATAAGGGATACCAAATCAACTTCGTGATCACTTGTCATCGTAATCCGAATCTTTAGCCGTTGTCGTTTTAGTGAATCTTTTCAGGATTGTTTTGGCATGAAGTGTTGTGTTTGCTTTGGTGTTTATGTTTTGATTTGTCTTGATGATCATATTCCCAAATTCAGTCACATGCCCAAAGTCGGTCACATGCCCACCTGATGCGCGGATCGACCTTAAATTTTTTTCAGGAAATTAGGTTTTCAAAACATAAAATTTCCTTAAACAGTGTCATGTTTCGCTTGGCACATTTCAACATATTTCGCTTGAGAAACAGACCTGCATATTTCGCTTGAAATCTACACATTTCGCTTGGTTTAAGGAAATTACACATTTCGCTTGGTTTAAGAAACATGTTTCGCTTGAGAAAAAATTGCACATTTCGCTTGACAGGAAATTGCACATTTCGCTTGAACTCTTCCAACATGTTTCGCTTGAAGAAATTTTGCATATTTCGCTCGGAATGTGACTTGACCTGCATATTTCGCTTAATAATACATATTTCGCTCCAAAATACATATTTTGCTCCAAAATACATATTTCGCTCCATTCAAGAACACATTTTTTAAAAACATTCGCTCTATCTTCAAAAATGTTTTCCTGTCTTCAAAAACACATTTCGCTTCCCTGTCAAACATGTTTCGCTTCTTCAAAAATTCTTCAAAACCTAGATTTTTTTTTGATCCAAAAACGTGTTTTGATACCCAAATAAGTTGCTATTACATATAAGACTAACAAAAGTACAAGTTGATCATCGTAAAACACACGTTTTAGATCAAAAAGTAAGCGAAAAAGGGTGCGTTCGGTTTGAGTTTCTTACCAAAAAAAAACCACGAACACCTCTGATTCAGCAAACAACGATCACGATATGCTCCTAGGCTCTGATGCCAATTGTTAACAATAAGATTTCACTAACAAAAGACGATCCAGAGGTCGGGGAGGATAGAAATGAAAGTAAGCCATTTTATTAGAGAGAGAAAGGAAAGAGTGTGTGTGTTTTCTAGAGAGAGAAACAACACACACTTATGAGACAAATGTTTATCCTTACCCCTCCATGGAAGTATGGACAGGGTATTTATAGTCTTAGTGACACCTAACTATTGTAACTTGTCATTATTAGTCCCTATGTGTCACACTATAACTAAACTATTATAATTCCAGACATGTCACCATATTCTAAGGCTAACATAAGGATATAAGGATAGTCAATAATATGTAAATCGAAAGTAAATCTTTCCGTCGGGTTCGAGAAACAAACTTTAAACCAAAGTTGTCTCAAAAACCTCCCGGGTCGTTTTTCCTCAGCGAAGCCTGAATTGAAAATTGGTTAAGCCCGTGATCGCGCGTTTTGAATGGTTTCAAAGATATTTGAATTGGTTTCCTATAACTACTAATAAAAACGACGTCTCAGAATGGTACGTTTGAATTATTTGGAAAATTGGAATTTCTAGTGCGCATGCACTAAACAAAATGAAATGATAAAAGAAATGAGAAAAGGAAATATTTTTGTTTACCGAATAATCAACAAACTTAGGGTAACTCTCTTAAGTAAAATAAATTTTACAAAAGAGGTGCGCCTTTTTCGTAAGTGACACAAACGGTAAATTTTTTAATCTTTGGTTCGGGAACTTATTGATGGATAATACTTCAATTGAAAGTATTATTTGTTGGTGTTCTTTTACCAACTTGGTTAATTTTTTATATTCACAAATTAACGAGAAAAATCGAAAAATCCGAAAGAGCAAATATTTTTGTATTTTTGTTTTTAATCTTCTAAAAAGTAAGATTAAATAAAACTAGAATGAAAACGGAGTTGATTTGAGCTTAAAAACAGGAAAAACGTGAACGGGAATGAATCTCGTTTTTTAAAAAATGAAAAATTTCAATTTAAACCCTACAGAAGCAAAACTATTTTTCCTAGGAACTATATGATAAAAGAAAATTTCTAAAAAAGAATTATATTTTTTTGACTTTTTATAATTTTTTATGAATTAAAAATGATTTTAAAGAAAATTAAATATAAAAAATACTAAACGTTTTATAAAAATTCTAAAAAAAATATGAAAAGTAGATTAAACAATGAGGATTCTAAGAAAAATAAGCTAGGAGACACAGCTTATCGAATAAGCTGCAAAATAAGCTAAAACAGCTTATTATACTAAAAGAGCTAAATTGTATATAAAGAATTAATTGTGTAATCTTATACCGAAAAAGACCCAAGGGCGAGATGGTTTGTGTGTGGGAGTGTGAGGCTTTAAAAAGGTTGAGGGTGTTGAGGTCGGGGGTTCGAGTCTTGCTCACCCCCGACTTCCATCTTCCCTTTTTTTTATATTCTGAAAAAAGTTTAAAAAGCAAAGTTGTAAAACAGATGAGAATACGCAAAATCAATAAAAAGAAATTTTTATAGAACCTACTGAATAAGCCAGAAAATGGCTTAAAAGAAAACAGTTTGGATTTTTAAAGAAGATTTTTTTGCTTTTACTTATTAAGCTACTAGAAAATTGGAATAAGCTCAAACTATAACTAAATAAGCTATAAGCTACCTTTATCCTAACCTAATGAGCAAGAGTGAGCAGGAAATAAGCAAGATTAACAAATTATAAGCTGAGAAACTCTAATAAGCACTCGGAACCAATTGACATATCAAACAGTCCTTAAAGCAACGTAGAGCTCAAATTTCTATAAGCAAATGAAACCTTGAAGCAAAGTGGCTCATACCAGCTTAAACTTAGACCTAAGGGCTACTAGAAAAAGCTTTTAAAAACTATTTTGAAAAACTAGAACTTAATGAAAAAGCTAAATGAAAACTGTTGATTTACTCAGAATACTTAGTTACTTTTTGTTTTGAAAATGAACAAGCTAAATGAAAACCTATGAAAAGACCAAAGTAAGAGTAATTATAGCAATTTAAACAACTAGAAGCTATCTTAAGCTAGATTAACCAAATAAGCAGAACATAACCATTAATCCTTACAACTATTAAAAAAACATATTTAACCTACAAGGACCTTAAGACTTAGACTCATAAACCCAAAAATGAAGTTTAAAGTTGATTTAAAAGAACAAAAGGCTATGGACAGTACTAACTTTAGTTAGTACTGCCATAAGCCAAACACCCCTTTAAAACCTTAAATCCCATTTTCAGCTTATGAATTTCAGTTTTAATGCATAAAGCTTTATTACCAGATATTAGAGAACTAAAAACAGACCTAATGAACACATTTAAGCTAACACTTAAGCCAGATTAATAAGCTATGACACTATGCTAATATTTTTGGTTTTTTAACTGATTTTATGACAGATTAAGTAAACTAAGTATTTTAAACTACAAATCAAACACAATAAGCACAATTCAACTTTAATAAGCACAAATAAGCTACCTAAACATCAATAAGCAAAAATTAAGCAATATTAAGCTAATTAACAGATTTTAAGCTAAGTATTAAAGACAAAAAAGGTAAATTAAAAACTTACAGAAGCCTTTGCACAAACAAGGCTAGCAAATGCTCTAAGAGCTATCAACAAGCTCCAGCTTATCAAGTGATAAGCTGGTAGGGTCCTGGAAGTCCTTCCTTAATTGACTTCCCTTCCATGTTTTAGCTGAGGTAATTTGGGATGAGATTTGAGTGTAATAATGATCACTTTAAGTTTTAAGAGCTTAGATGAGAGTATATCCAGCTTATCATGACAGATTGTTTAGCTTATATGAATACAAAAGAGCTTATTAAACCATTAGTGCTTAAAAAGTGAGAAATATGAATTTACTTTTGAACACAAAGTAAACTAAGATTATATTGATATTCAAAACAGATTACAAGCTTATGAAAAAGGAAATTACATTTAAAGATAAGCTAAAATTACATGATAAAATAAATTCTATAAGCTACTCTCTAAAACTATTCCTAGATAAGCTAGATACTGAAAAGATAATCCTGTGAGTGAGGAGATGCTCGTATTTATAGCAGGAGAAGGAAGTTTCTAGGCCCTCAAGTCTGTTAGACGCTCCAAATGATCCTGGCCCTTCTTTGCTTCCAATCATTAGATCCCATCTTGTGTCCGTTGGATCAAAGTGTGATCACACGGATTGCCAGCGTGGCATTCCGTGTGTCAGAGGCTTTGTACTTCTTTATCAAAGGATTTAGTGTAAATTTTCATTCCTTGTGTGTTTCTTTAGAACCCCGCGTGTCCTCCTTGAGGCGTCTTGGCCAATGAGAGGCCTTGGTGACGTTTTATTCTGCCAACTCATAACTTGGTACTCGAATCTTGATGCCACATCATCAATTTAAATTACCCCTTTGATTTTGACGGGAAATTGATTGAAGAAGATGATGAACAGTAAAAAGGGATTCGCGCCCTTTTTAACTGTTTATATCTTTGTTTGACCCAGGGATTTGGGGGTTTGACTTGGGCCCGGGTATAAAAGGATTGGGCCACAGGCTTGGTTATAAAAAAGTTAAATAAGAGTAAATCCAGTTTTCATGACAGATTGTTAGCTTTATATGATACAAAAGAGCTTATTAAAACCATTAGTGCTTAAAGTGAGAATATGAATTTACTTTGACACAAGTAAACTAAGATTATATTGATATTCAAAACAGATTACAAGCTTATGAAAAAGGAAATTACATTTAAAGATAAGCTAAAATTACATGATAAAATAAATTATATAAGCTACTCTCTATAACTATTCCCCAATAAGCTAGATACTGAAAAAGATATCCTATGAGTGAGGAGTGATCTCTATTTATAGGAGATGAAGAAGCTTCTAGGCCCTCAAGTCTGTTAGACGCTCCAAATGATCATGGCCCTTCTTTGCTTCCAATCATTAGATCTCATCTTGTGTCCGTTGGATTAAAGTGTAATCACACGGATTGCCAGCGTGGCAATCCGTGTGTCAGAGTACTTGTGCCTCTTTTCCAAAGGTTTTAGTGCAAATTTCTCTTCCCTTGTGTGTTTCCTTGCATCCACGTGTGTCCTCCTTTTTTCAATTCTAGCCAATGGGAGGCTTTGGTGACGTCTTCTTTTGCCACATAAGAGCTTGGTACTCGAATCTTTGTCCCACGTATTCAATTGTGATTTACCCTTTGATTTTGAGGTGGGGTAAAACGAAGAAGGAGATGAACAGTAAAAACAGGCTTTCTCGCCCTTTTCTTTTCTTTTTATATCCTTTATTTTGACCACGGGGTATTTGGTTTAGTTGGAATTTGGTTTTTATTAAAAATGAAATGGGTCGGGTGCTTTTGGGCTTGTCCAGGAGAGGGTTATTTATAAAGGGATAATGACCGTTATCTCTTTTATAAAAATAAGATAACGGTGTTAGGGTTTAGGGACTTATGGTGAAATTTGGTTTAACATTTAAGGCATTTTGGGTATTTTGAGGATTTTATCTTTTTGTGGTTGACCAATGTTGACCAAGGGTTAACTTTTGATGACCATTGATAGCAATCTTCCGGCTCTTTTGTACTCTTTCTATTCTCGTGTTCGTGTTTGTTCTGGCCTCTTTTGACACTTTTCTTGTGATATTTGCTTATCTCGTACCTCTTTAACACATACACAAACAACAAATTACACCAAATACAAACATTTGTTAAGAACATGGTCATGTACTTGAAGAATCAAGCAGGATACAAGTAAAGTTACTTCAAAGGAATGAAATATAAAGAAATTAGACAAATATTTGAAAAAGTATGGGATTAAACACATACTTTTGTACCTATATATTTAGAGGATAAGGAAAAAGGTATTGAAAAGAAGTCTGGAGGCACTAGGAAGAAAACACTTGCCAGGAAAAGAGCAGGTGAAAAGAAAAGTGAAGAAAGCTCTAAAAGACAAAAGAATAAAGATGCAGCAGACTATGAACAAGAGAAGGCTGACAAGAGGAAGGATGAGATTGAGATTGTGGTGTTAAAAGTTGCTCAATGGGATGAAGATGTCTTGGTGGATATCCTCGAGGCATTCTCAAGATGATGAAGAGTCTGTGAATCCTGAGATTTTATCTACCAAGTACCCAATAGTTGATTGGGAGTATCACTTACTATGTCAGGTGGGAGGAAAAGACTTTGAAGTTTACAAATTAACCAGAGCTGATGGAAGTGCAAGTTATCATAGAAATATACAAGCCTTCTTAGGAAGACTTGACAGAGAAGACTTGAGTACTCTATAAAGATTGGTTCAGGAAAGGTTTCAAGATTATCCTCTTGAAGGATGTAATTTATTGCTTTGGGGAGATCTGAGAATGATATTTGATCCAGATGAGAAAGATGACATATGAATGAATCAACTAGATTGGAAATTTCTTAAATGGAAATTGCATGAAAACTATGGAATTCATACTTTGTTTATGGATGGTACACCTATGCAAATCAATATGCTAGTAGAAAAGAAGTACTCTTTAATAAAGGATTTGCTGGAGAAGATGTTAAACTTACAGTTAGAAGCTAAAGAAGAAAGTACTATAGCTTTTGAGCTTCTAAAGTATATCAAATCTCAGATTGAAGAACAATGATAGTGTGTTTGGAAGAATCCTCAACAGTGAAGTCTAGAAGATTAAATATAGAAGAAACTTGAGATTTGATGGTAAATCACAAGTTTAGGGGAGGATTGTTGGGATTCAGAGCTTCTACACTTAGTACTGCTAGTTATAGTTAGTTAGTACTGCCAGTACATTGTTAGTACTGCCAGTATAGTTAGTATTGTTAGTTATATATTAGTACTATTAGTATAATAGTTAGTACTGCTTAAGTGATATGCATGAGTTATATTAGGAATAGATATGCATGATCACTTGACGCGTTTTGTAAGCCCATTAGGGTTTTCCTTAGTGTATAAAAGGAACCCTACGGCATAGTTAGAGATATCAGTTTTCATATCAATTCATAGTTAGCTATTCTGTAACCTAGGCAGAATATTTGCAATCAATATATATTCAAAGTTTTGTTTACATTGTTCTTCTTAGTATTACAAGTTAGATTCCGCATAACTTGTAGTATTCATAATCATAGTTTCTCATATAGTTAGTTTGAATCTATTCAAGTTAACTAAGCCTTAACAAGCTAAGAAGATCTATTCATTGGGACTCACAAGTGGTATCAGAGCTTGTAGAGAAACTCTGAATAAGAAGAACTCATCCAGATCTAGAACTCTACCTAACATACAAGATGTCTGGTGAAGAACCTGCACCACAAATGGCACCAGTGGAATCTCCTCAAATGATATCTACTGTAAAACTTCCTATGCTCAAGAAGGGTGAATATACCCTTTGGAGCATGAGGATGGAGCAGTACCTCACAAACACAGATTATGGCTTGTGGCAAGTAATCATGAATGGTGATGAACCTGTACAAACAACAAAAGATGAGAATGGTGTTGAAACTGAAGTACCTCCAAAGACTGCTCAAGCACTATTACAAAGGCAAAAAGAAAGAAAAGCTAAAAGCATTGACCTCTTAAGAGAGTGTCCAGGATACTCGCGATTTGCTATGAATAAGGAGATGTCTACATATCGATAAAATTATATTCTACTCTCTCACTGTATTAATATAGTGTCCCACGCAATAGTATACTATCTACTCCTCCTTTGCGCTTGTATTAGTCAGAAGTTCGTAGCTGAGGTGTGCACTACATAGATCCACCTCACCACCATATTCTCTCGCTGCTCATGTGTATCACGTCATTCATATACCTTGAGTATTGTTATATCGGACACGCTCTCGCTGGTGATAGTGTGACCAAACCACACCACTTCACTGATGTGAATAGAGAGATATTAGAGAGTGTGTGAAACAATACTCTACACAATAACCCCCCACCCTGTGTGTCCTACTCTCTCTCCCACACTCTATGTCTGGGATGAGATAACTCTCTCGCTCTATCGCGCTATCGCTCGTTAACGTGACGTCTATGAGACCTCCAACCATTCACAACTCTCTCCACCTACTATCCCTCAAACTCTCCTCCCATTAACCCAATCACCAACTCACAATTACAATGCTCCCCACGTCATGTACTGTATTATGTGTGCCTGAAGAGCGCATACTCACATAATAAGCGCCCCCATGCTCAGCCAGTGTCGTTGTGATGTGCCTGGATGTCGTGTAGGGTCTGTCCTCCAGCACCTCATCGTATATCCGCACTCGCTCAGAGTGTGAGAGAAATTTAAATATGCGTAGATAACTTTCATTATCCTAGAAGGTGATGGGTGGACATGATCTGTAAGTAGTAGTCGAAGAGGGTCGTTTGTTAGCTCTAGAGATGGGTTGTCTACTTAGTTACGGTCGAGGGATGCGTTCGGATCGGTGATGTTGTGATGGATCCCCCCCACACAAGCCAACGGCAAGTGAGTGAGATAGATATCTATGTAATTAAGTGTAAAAGAACCGATTTAACTTCTATATATATAGGAGAGACAGAGATAGATATATAGAGAGATCTGTATGTCTATGGGTGTTGTGAGGTGGGATGTCTCGGGTGTATATTGGTGGGGTTGTGTTTTGGACGGTGTTGTATGTCAAGGTTGATAAGACTCCATATGAATTATGGTATAGAAAAGTTCCAAACTTGTCTTACTTAAAGGTCTGAGGTTTTGAGGTGCTTGTGAAGCGGGATACGTACACCTGATAAACTTCAATAAAGATCTGTTAAGTGTATCTTTATAGGATACCTAAAGGAAACGATAGGTTACTATTTTTACTTCCCACCTAAAAACAAAATAGTTATTGCGAGGTATGCTGAGTTCTTTGAGAAAAATCTCATAACTCAAAAAGTCAGTAAGAGGGCTATAGATCTTGAAGAAATTTAAGATGAAGATACATCACCTTTTGAAATCACTAGTGAAGTTCCTATGGAGGTTGAAGGTTTTGAACCACCTCAAGAGGAAGTAATTCTGATTCGTAGGTCTGAAAGGACACATCGAGCTCCAGATCATTTATGTCTAAATATAGAAGTGGAGGAGCATAGTCTAGGAGATCTTAATGAACCCACTAGCTATAAAGCTGCAATGTTAGATTTAGAATCTAATAAGTGGATCAATGCTAAGAATGCAGAAATACAATCCATGATGGACAATATGGTATGGGTCTTGGTCGATCTTCCTCCTAGCTGTAAGGCTGTTGGGAGTAAGTGGATTTTTAAGAAAAAGACTGACATGGATGGTATTCTACACACCTATAAAGCTCGTCTTGTAGCAAAGGGTTATACTCAACTCTACGGGGTTGATTATGAAAAAAATGTTCTCACCCGTCGCTGACATTAGAGCAATTAGGATTCTCATATCTATAAGCGGCGTATTATGATTATGAGATATGGCAAATGGTGAACTTCACTGGATATGAGAATCCAGCATCGCAATAGCAATCAACTTAAAGTCATTATTTACCAATGTACTTTCCAGTGAAGTTCTCACCCGTCGCTGACATTAGAGCTATTAGGATTCTCAAATCCAGCATCGCAATAGCAATCAAATTAAAGTCATTATTTACCAATGTACTTTCCAAAATTTCCACATATTACCAAAATGGTGGTTCTAATATCATTATCACCTTCCAAACTTTTGAATTTGTTTAAAAGTTAGAAACATTCTCAAAATGACTTGTGATAACCAGTTATCAAGTACAATTGACCTACACGTCATCATATTTTACCGGTCATTTTAGTTTTCCCTTACTTTTTTTATGTCTACCTCATTTATTTTTGTCCACCTTACCCTAATTTAGTCAATCCTCTTTTATTTCTTAGTAAAAACCAAATCATTAACCAAAATCAATATTTAAAACCCAATTTAATTTCAAGAACACTATCAGATGCAGTTTATTATACCTTAACTTATCTCTATCCAGTTCCGGCCTAAATTTTCCTGGCCTGTAGCAGGTTCAAAGGTCGGATGCACCAATCACAAAACACTTGGCTGTCCAGAAAATGATTAAGATCCTAGATTCTCCAAAAGTAAATTGGACTATCGTCCTTAATCTTTTAAATTTCGTTATAATTAATAAAAACCAAACAATCAACCCACATGATGAACATGATATACGTCTAATATTAAGACATAAATAATATATTTATGTAAATTAGTTTTTGTGAGCAGCGGGTTGAGGATGAGATGGATCGGAGGGTTCTTGAAGCTAAGAGACCTAACACCATTGATTTTGGATTTAACATTGTAATCAGTGAAGAGATTTTGTTGATGTGTTCAGATTATATAATCTCAAAGATTTGTAGAAATGGAGTTGAAATGAAATGGGCGCTGTGTGTGCTGTGTACAACGAAATAAAATGAGGTTTTGATATAGTAAACTGTAACTAGTTATAAATTCGGATGCAGTAAATGTAATGGGGGCGTGAAATGAAATGAAATGGGGGAAAAAGTCTAATAAAATGGAGTTGTTGGAGAAGAAGAAAGAGGTAATTTAGTCTTTTAAAAGCTCCTAGGTGGAAAAAGTCTACAAAGTCAAATACCACGTGGATAAAAATAATGACATGGAAAATATGAAAATTATGTTGCTTATATTTACCGGTACCAACAAGTTTAGAAGGTAATAATGATATTAGAACCACCATTTTGGTAATATGTGAATTTTGGAAAGTACATTGGTAAATAATGACTTTAACCCTTTACTTTGTTGATTCATATTGTTGATTGGTTGAACATACAACTCGAATCTAAGTATTTTGAAAGCAAACTTTTAAAACGTAAAAAGAACCTGTAAACTATTCAACCCCCTCCCCTTCTAGTTTCCACAATTGGTATCAGAAGCCAAGGTCACTCAAGATTTTTAAAATATATTGTATTTTAAAGCTTGGATCGATCTATGGATTCCGACAAATATCTAGAAGGGCAATCCATGCAAAGACCACCACTTTTTGAAAGTGACAGTTTTATTTATTGGAAAAATACATTCGAGACATATGTTAAATCAAAAGATCTTGATCTCTGACATGTTATTAATAATGGTGATTTTCAACCTATTCAACAAAATCCAGAAACCAAATTAGATGAGGTTATCCCTTTTAAAAAACAAATGACGATCTTAAAAAGAAGCTGGCGAAAAACAACGAAGCTAAAATGGTCATTTACATTGCTTTGCTAAGAAAAGTATATGAAATAATTTTTATGTGTAATACGGAAAAAGAAATTTGGAAAACTTTGTTAATCACCCATCAAGGTAATAACCAAGTCAAAGATAATAAGATCGACCTTTTGGTACAACAATATGAACAATTCATCATTTCTGAAGACGAAACTATAGATAGTACTTTTGCTAGATTTAATACTATCATTACTAGTCTAAAAGCTCTTGATGAAGGTTATTCTAGCAAAAATTATGTTAGGAAGTTTCTTAGGGCTCTACATCTTAAATGGAGAGCAAAGGTCACGACGATTGAAGATTTAAAAGACTTAACATCACTGTCACTTGATGAACTCATCGGGAATCTTAAAGTTCACGAGATGATCATAAAGAAAGAATCTGAAATAGTCAAAGCTAAAGGAGAAAGAAAATCTCTTGCTTTAAAGGCTAACAAAGAATCTAGTGATGAGGAGTGTTCGACTTCCGAAAGTAAAGATGAAGATTACGCCATGGCGGTTAGAGACTTCAAGAAGTTCTTTAAGAGAAGAGGTAGATTCGTGAGACAACCTCGGAACGACAAATAGACGTTCCAAAGAAGCTGTGAAGACAATAACGGTAAAAATGATAGAAAATGCTTTAGATGCGGCGATCCAAATCATCTTATTGGAGAATGTCCAAAACCACTGAAAGACAAGAACCAAAGAACTTTTGTCGGAGGTTCTTGGAGTGATAGCGGTGAAGAAGATGATGAGAAGGTCAAAGACGAGGAAGGTCAAAGTCGAACATTGTCGCTGTAGTCAACCATCAAATAAGGTATGTTCTGAATCCTCCTTACTATAGTTGAGTGAAAAACTCTATACAATAGTGATTTGTCTTAGATAATGAATATGATTAAAATTGTTGCAAAATGAGTTTAAAGATAATCATTAAAAAACAAAAGATTAAAAGGCCACTAGAAATAGTTTAGAAAAGAACTTAGTTATTTTTTTTTTTCCTGAAAAATAAAAAAAAAAAAAGGGAAAAAGTGTCTACACTCGAGAAAAACAAGGAAGTTGATCTCGAATGTGTAAATTGTCATACGCTTAAAATTGAGAATGAAAAACTCAAAGAGGAAGCCATTAGATTAAATAAATTTGAAAAAAAGGGGAAGTTTTTTTTTTAAATAGGTAATAAAAAAAAAAAAGAGAACACATTGTTCTAATGAAAATGCTCAATAAAAAACCCTCCGATGAAAAATTGGGTTTAGAGTTTAGTTCATTTGAAGCATTATCTAGCGGAACAAAAGAAATAAAATTTGTGAAAGCTCAGAAAAAGGCGTCCTTTGATGGAGGTCCTATAAATATGGGCGGCCCCCATATTGTACAGGCGGCTCCTAAAATAATTGTGGGACCGCCAGCAGCTACGCCTAGATCTGAGAAAAATGTGTCTTTTCAAAAATCTATTTTGGGTCCTAGACCAAAACACATAATAGTAAACAATGTCAAAGTTCCCTTTTCTAGTGATAATGAAGTTAAACAATTTTATAAGCCATTGTTAAAACCCGGAGTTGGATTTTCAAAACCTAATTTTAGATCAAAAACTCCACCACCTAAAAGAGTCAATAATAATTATCCTCGTCCTAAGACACCACAACCAAAAAGGAACGTTGGTCGACAAAATTAACCTCGGGATTGGCCTATCGAGTTATCGGGTTACTTGTTAAGAAAAAAAGAAAAATCCAAATGATAAAATATTACGCGCTATCGAGCAGGAATGTTGGACTTTGAGAGGAAGCGTTTTGTAATGCTAAAATTGCTATGCGTTAAAGGACAAACATATGGCATAATTAAAATAAATTAAACCAAATTTTAAATTTACATGATCTTGCTGTGTTGTAGTATTTTTGTGCTTCTTGCTTGTGAAACAAAGTGGAACAAGCATTGAAAGTGATCTGTTGTATGTTAAATTGCTAAGAACCTATACGAGCATGCTTAGCACTATTGGAACTACTTTCAACCTTGTAAGTTTACTAAGACAATTAGTAAATCAAACAGTCCTATTAATACGGACATGGGGTAGCTCATCTTTGGGATGTGTATCATTTTTCCAACTTAAAGCCATTATTTACCAATGTACTTTTCAGTGAAGTTCTCACCCGTCGCTGACATTAGAGCTATTAGGATTCTCAAATCCAGCATCGCAATAGCAATCAAATTAAAGTCATTATTTACCAATGTACTTTCCAAAATTTCCACATATTACCAAAATGGTCGTTCTAATATCATTATCACTTTCCAAACTTTTGAATTTGTTTAAAAGTTAGAAACATTCTCAAAATGACTTGTGATAACCGGTTATCAAGTACAATTGACCTACACGTCATCATATTTTACCGGTCATTTTAGTTTTCCCTTACTTTTTTTATATCTACCTGATTTATTTTTGTCCACCTTACCCTAATTTAGTCAATCCTCTTTTATTTCTTAGTCAAAACCAAATCAATAACCAAAATCAATATTTAAAACCTAATTTAATTTCAAGAACACTATCAGATGCAAGTTCCGACTAATTCCTGGCGTAGCAGGTTCAAAGGTGGCCTGACCAATCACAAAACAGCTTGCGTCAGAATGATAAAGCATGCTAGATTCTCCAAAAGTAAATTGGACTCGTACTTAATCTTTTAAATTCGTATAAACCAAAACAATCAGGACCCACATAATGAACATGATATAAGCTCAATAATAAAGACATAAATATATGTTACGTGAATTGGGTTTTGGGGGTTGAGGATGAGATGGATCAGAGGGTTCTTGAAGCTAAGAGACCTAACACCATTGATTTTGGATTTGACTTTGTAATCAGTGAAGAGATTTTGTTGATGTGTTCAGATTATATAATCTCAAAGATTTGTAGAAATGGAGTTGAAATGAAATGGGGGCGTGGCGTGTGTGTGTTGTGTACAATGAAATAAAATGAGGTTTTGATATAGTAAACTGTAACTAGTTATAAATTCGGATGCAGTAAATGTAATGGGGGCGTGAAATGAAATGAAATGGGGGAAAAAGTCTAATAAAATAGAGTTGTTGGAGAAGAAGAAAGGGGTAATTTAGTCTTTTAAAAGCTCCTAGGTGGAAAAAGTCTACAAAGTCAAATACCACGTGGATAAAAATAATGACATGGAAAATATGAAAATTACGTTGCTTATATTTACCGGTACCAACAAGTTTAGAAGGTAATAATGATATTAGAACCACCATTTTGGTAATATGTGAATTTTGGAAAGTACGTTGGTAAATAATGACTTTAACCCTTTACTTTGTTGATTCATATTGTTGATTGGTTGAACATACAACTCGAATCTAAGTATTTTGAAAGCAAACTTTTAAAACATAAAAAGAACCTGTAAACTATTTAACCCCCTCCCCTTCTAGTTTACACAATTGGTATCAGAAGCCAAGGTCACTCAAGATTTTTAAAATATATTGTATTTTAAAGCTTGGATCGATCTATGGATTCCGACAAATATCTAGAAGGGCAATCCATGCAAAGACCACCACTTTTTGAAAGTGATAGTTTTATTTATTGGAAAAATAGATTCGAGACATATGTTAAATCAAAAGATCTTGATCTTTGGCATGTTATTACTAACGGTGATTTTCAACCTATTCAACAAAATCCGGAAACCAAATTAGATGAGGTTATCCCTTTTGAAAAACAAAGTGACGATCTTAAAAAGAAGCTTGCGAAAAATAACGAAGCTAAAATGGTTATTTACAATGCTTTGCCAAGAAAAGAATATGAAAGAATTTTCATGTGTAATACGGCAAAAGAAATTTGGAAAACTTTGTTAATCACCCATCAAGGTAATAACCAAGTCAAAGATAACAAGATCGACCTTTTGGTACAACAATATGAACAATTCGTCATTTCTAAAGACGAATCTATAGATAGTGCTTTTGCTAGATTTAATACTATCATTACTAGTCTAAAAGCTCTTGATGAAGGTTATTCTAGCAAGAATTATGTTAGAAAGTTTCTTAGGGCTCTACATCCTAAATGGAGAGCAAAGGTCACGGCGATTGAAGAGTCAAAAGACTTAACATCACTGTCACTTGATGAACTCATCGGAAATCTCAAAGTTCACGAGATGATCATCAAGAAAGGTTCTGAAATAGTCAAAGCTAAGGGAGAAAGAAAATCTCTTGCTTTAAAGGCTAAGAAAGAATCTAGTGATGAGGAGTGTTCGACTTCCGGAAGTGAAGACAAAGAATACGCCATGACGGTTAGAGACTTCAAGAAGTTCTTTAAGAGAAGAGGTAGATTCGTGAGACAACCTTAGAACGACAAAAAGACGTTCCAAAGAAGCCGAGATGACAAGAATGGCAAAAGTGATAGAAAATGTTTTAGATGCGGTGATCAAAATCATCTCATTGGAGAATGTCCAAAACCACCGAAAAACAAGAACCAAAGAGCATTCGTCGGAGGTTCTTGGAGTGATAGCGGTGAAGAAGATGATGAGAAGGCCAAAGACGAGACGTGTCTCGTAGCTCAAGCATCAAATGAGGTATGTTCCGATTCCTCTTACTTTAGTGATAAAAATTCATCAATAGATGATCTTACTTTAGATAATGAGTATGATAAACTTTGCAAGATGAGTTTGAAAATAATCACTAAGAACAAACGGCTAAAAGCTATTAGAAACAGTTTAGAAAACGAACTTAGTGAACTAAAATTAAAATTGTCTACATTAGATAAAAACAAGGGAGTTGATCTTGAATGTACAAATTGTCAATCATTTAAAACTGAGAATGAAAAACTCAAAAAGAAGCTCTTAAACTAACTAAATTTGAAAAGATCACACATTGCTTAAATGAAATGTTAAGCAATCAAAAACCCTCCGGTGATAAATTAGGTTTAGGGTTTAAATCATGTAAAGCATCAACTAATAAGTCTAAGGAAATAAAATTTGTGAAATCTCATAAAGAAACGTCCTCTGGTGGCGGACCCCAAAATATCTTGGGCGGCCAACGTAAAGTTCAGACGGTCCCCAAAGCAATCAAGGGGCCGCCTGTCTGTTCACTAGAATCTGAAAAATCTGTTTCTTTTCAAAAATCCATTTGGTCCTAGACTAAAACACATAATGGTAAACAATGTTAAAATTCCTGTTGCTAGTGATAATGAGATCAAACAATTTTATAAACCAACATTAAAACCCAGAGTTGGATTTTATAAATCAAATCTTAGGTCAAAAGCTCCACCACCTAGAAGAGTCAATAAAAAATATCCTCGTTCTAAGACACTGCAACCAAAAAGAAATGTTGGTCGAAAAAACCAACCTCATGGCTTTCCCGTAACTTGGAACAACTTCCAACGTCAAAGTTACATGCCATGGGAAATGTGTCCTCCATTTTCACATCTTAATCAATTGCATTAAATGCAAGGGATGTTTAACACTAACAACTTTGGACCCATGAGATATTGGGGACCAAATGTTTGAGTTATTGTCTTACATAAATAGATATTCCTTGGAATCAACTTGGAACCCGATGAGTAGATAAGGATAGCAGATGCTCTAAATACATGACGGGTAACCAAAAGCTCTTCTCAACCTACAAGGCATACAACGGAGGTAATGTTATTTTTTGTAGTAATCTTCGCGGTAACATCATTGGCAAAGGTACGATTTCGAATGACTCTCTCAAAATAGATAATGTAGAACATGTAGATAAATTAAGATTTAACTTGCTAAGTGTAGGACAAATATGTGATCTTTTACAACCATTAATAAACATTTAGATGTTAGACAACAGAACTGCGTTCACGTCTGAAAAAAACGACCTAGAATTTCAAGACTACGGTTTTGCCTCCCAAGTTGATGAGAAAAATTGATTGTCTAAAAGACAGGTCACTCCTCATTATTTGCTTAGAGTTTTTAGTGATATCTGCGCTTTGCAGCTAAACCTCATCAGGTGATATGCACCTAATTACTCTAGGAATATCATACAAGAATCGTATGGTTCTAGAATTTGTTTGTTCGATTTGTCATAAATATATCTTTAATACAAATCATGATGATTGTATAACAAAGATCCTGACTAAGGTGAATTCTCGTGCTAAAGTTCAGTCCCCCAAGATCAGAAATAACAATCCTGTTGAACCAAAGAACCACACTCATAAACCTGGTAGGTCAGAATGGTATAGGACAAAGGTTTTCTCTCAATAAGTCTTCCGCTGTGCATGAGAAACCACACACTCCTAGATCTTGTCTTAGGTGGAAACCAACGGGTAGAATTTTTAAGACTGTTAGTCTTAGGTGGATACCTACTGGAAAGGTGTTCATAGATAGCACAACCAAAGTTGACAGTGAACCTCCAAATGGTTCAAATGATGATATCACTAAGGTGTTTAAATGATGATAAACCTGGTAGGCAGAATGGTATAGGACAAAGGTTTTCTCTCAATAAGTCTTCCGTTGTGCATGAGAAACCACACACTCCTAGATCTTGTTTTAGGTGGAAACCAACGGGTAGAATTTTCAAGACTGTTAGTCTTAGGTGGATACCTACTGGAAAGGTGTTCATAGATAGCACAACCAAAGTTGACAGTGAACCTCCAAATGGTTCAAATGATGATATCACTAACCCATATGAATGCAATCAAACTCTTTATGTTAGTGCAGGTACTTCTAACTCAAGTGAAGGTACATCTGTCAATCCTTTAAAGGAAAGCCTCGGAGTTTTGTTACCAAAAAGACTGATATCTCATACGTCAGGAGTTTAAGGAATTCAAATCTGATGAACATGCTTCAAATGATGTTTGAACACAGCAGTTCAAGCCTCGTTCTTCATCAAATGACGTTTGGACAAAACATCAGGCCTCGTTCTTCATCTTGATGACGTTTGATCAAAACGGTTCAAACCTCGTTCCTTAATGTCAAATGGCGTCTGTTGGCATCCGGGATCCTACAATTGGCGTCTGTTGGCATCTCTTCAAGCCCTGTTCCTTAAAGTAAAGAAAGGTGTACGCCTTCAGAGAAAAGGAAAGTGTACGTGTCAGTGCATTTATCCTTGACAACGAAAAGAGAAATCTTTTCGGTCATGAGCTAATATAACAAAACATTCCAAGTTTTGAGCTCATGGTAATGGCTTGTAATCAAATGTTAGATTGCAACCCCATCTTCAGATAAAAGGAAAATGTACGTGTTAGTGCATTTATCCTTAATAACGAAAAGAGAAATCTTTTCGGTCTTGAGCTACTTTCGAAACACTCAATGTTTGTTAGCTCAAGTCGATGGCTTTCGTATTCTTTTGTACGAAACCAGTTTTTCAAAGAAAAGGAGAGTGTACGCTTCAGTGCGCTTTATCTTCAAAAGAAGAGAAATCTTCTTGTGTTTGACCATTCTCATTAACAAGCTTCATATTTTCCCATGCTTGTTTGTTAGTTAAGTGGACCAACGTATATTAGCTGGTATTATAATTCACTAGATCAAAAATGGCAATCGCATATGCAATTTTTGAAGGGGAGAATAGTGAATTAAATGTGATTAAAACGGTTTATCTTGGTCTTTGAATGTGTATAAAATGGTCAAATGTAAAAGTGTAGGGTGTTAAATCTGTAAGGTGTTAAATCTGTCTGTAGGGTGTTAAATCTGTCTGCTAGGAGATTAAGATAATCTAAAATGCCTTGGATCTTGCTTAATGTTAGATAGCGGTTGCATATTCTTGATGGCGGAATGTTAACCTACTGCATGGCGGTTTGGTGATCTGTTGGGCAGCGTCTTAGGCTAATTGTCCATGTCTTGGCCCAATAAGCCCAATAAACCTCTTAGGCCTATTCCAAAGGACCATTTGTCTTGTTGACTCTCATACAGGCTTAGTTAACTTGTCATTGAGCCTATCAGATAATCTCTAGACCATCGACCAAGGTTGACCAATGTTGACTTAACCCAATGTCCAGTGACTCTAATGTGGAATATCTTCGTGCTAATCTGAATATCAAGGGCATGTCAAACTCAAGGCGAACATCTTTATCTAACATTAGTTAATTATATTGCTTATTGTTTGTCTTGTCTTTTGTTGTTTTCTTTAACAAATACGATGGCAGAAGAGAATATTCTGCATCTGACCTTCAAGATGAGACATGTGAACAGATCCTTCATTGCTCAGAACAGTTCCAGATTGGAAAGGAAACCTTCTCTAAGATCTATAAAGTTACAGGAAGGAGAATCCTATCTTCCACATTTCTCATCTGATATTTCAAGAAACACAAACTTCGTTTAGGGCATTATGCTTCAGCAATTCCCTATCTATGTACTTCAACTATTATGGAAATACTCTGACTCATGCTGCAAACCTTAATGATGGGTTTATAGCTGTTCTAGAAATCTCGCTGAAAATGTTTTTACTATGGTGCTGGATCTTTTTCGGAAGGCCTTAGAGATCACTCATGCATGTGACAACATCGTCCCTTAAAACCAGACTTGTATTTGGAATTAGGTAAATCTTATCTGCTTAAACTAAAGCTTGAAGAGAAGCTGTTGTGGTTACGAGAGAAGTTCAATGCTTATTCATACATAGAATTATGTCTGATATCTAAACCCGAGCCTACACAAGCAGACAAGTTCTTGGTATTGCTTTTCAGAGATTCCTTTATTGTGTCAAAGAACAGGTCTTCTGATTCGTTCTAAGAAGCTCACGGGTATTCAAATCTTACTCCTGTTGTACAGAGGTGCTGACAGTAGAAAGCTCTCAAGGAAAGAAACAAGAAATATGATGATGTTTGAAGACGATGTGATGATGAAGTCCCTTTAGTTGGATCAAACCAGGGTAGTCTTAGCAAAGAGAAGAACCCGAGTCTGCCGCTTCCTGTGGTATGCTCAGCTTCTACGAGAAGATGATGACCGCAATAGTTTAAAGAAAACCACGGGAAGTCTGAGCATCTGCTTCCAAACAAACATCCAGCTATTACCTCAATGGAGTGGTAGATAACTGACCATCAAGAGATTGAGTTGTTTTTAATCTCTTCGTTATGCCCAGATCTGATACCGATATCTTGTGAGCATTCTGAACAATCTCAGATGGACATTCATTGCAGGATGAAGGGCATGTCGTAGCTATGGAGGACACTGCAACGTCTCACATTCTAAGGTGTTCGACCACTTGTGGTTTTAGCCGATTCCCTGGAAGGGAGATTTGGAGACCAGCCACACCTGAACCAGAATGACCTTCCCCGAATGATTTGTCCCAGAACAAAAAATAAACTAGGCAAATTACAATACGCCATGAGTATCAAGTTCCTGCGGAGATACGAAAGCTTCAACGGAGAAGACGTATGATATTTGGGTCATTCATAAAATGGTTTTTGCAGAGAACAGGATAAGACAAGCTCTGCAAAGTCTGATCTAGAAGGTCAGGCTTTCAAACTTGGTTAAAGCCTTTCATAAGAACATTGTCTTTATTCATATGAGATGGTTTGAAGCCATAAGCCTGCTGACAAATAAGGTTGATTTGAGTAATTTGATTTGAGGGGCTATCGCAACATTTTGCGAAATATATATGAACATGCCTTAGGAAGACCTCTTGGTTTGGTAACTTTCAACTCCACAAAGTCTTCTTCATATAAGGATCTGAATTTTCTGTTCTGCCAGGTGACAAAGATGCGAAATATCTGCCTTATCCATATGCAAGCTCAAAGCAGCTCGTTACCTTAACTTTGCCTTGAAGAATAAGTTCTCAATTTTGTGGGTTGAATGTGTGATCGCTGAATGATGACAGTCAGTGCGGGCCTATGCATCACTCACTGGTGGTTTAGAAGAAAAGGGTGATTCTACTATCAATAGAACACAGTGAGCCTTTGATCGGTGAAGCTTGTCAGATCGCAGATGCGAATTCTCAGTTGTGGGATTTATGTTCAAGGTGTTTGTGAAATAGTCGGAGACAAACACCTAAGAGATGATAATTCTTCGTCGAGAATGATTACTCAAGAATACAAGATTGCTCAGAAAGGATTTCAAAAATCGCTTCATCTTAATTGATTTTGAGAGAGAGATCTGTTCCCTACTTAATTATTCAAGAATAAAGGCTCAACCATCTCCTCCAGACAGACAGATAGTGTCTTCACTCTGGCGATTCTACATATGGTTAAGAAACATTGGTGATCGAGGAAATCGTATGGGAGGAGACTTGCACGAGCAAGAGACAGCTCTGGAACTGGGAGGCTCAAATTAAGGATAATGGTAACATACTAGGGGTTCCTAATGAGTCCACAGTCATCTCACAGAGCCGCTGAGTGAAGGAACGCTAGATCCAGAAGCCAGGGGTTCCTGATGTGAAAAAGGCTAATTCTTGAGTGGGATGCCAGATGTAGGTCGTAAACATTTTGACATAGTGTAATGCTGGGGATGAAAATGAGGAAGCCAAAGCCCTGATCTGAAGAAATATATAAGTAAAAGATGAACCAGGAAAAACTACTATGGAATGTCCAAGTTGAATCCATGTCTACTGTTCCTTATATCCAACAAGTTTCTTCGCATGTGTTCCTTTATGATACTTGCGTCATCGATCTCTCATCTCCTAAAACCAGTATCTGCCTGTCCTGTCAGAATCGTATTTTAACCTTTTCACCACCAACATCCGCCATACTGCAGAGCAGTTCTAGTTCTTGAATTAATGGTCAGTCACGGCTCCTGTGCAAGATCATCAGTTTGAGGACCTGTGTGCCTCTTTGATGACTTCCTGGGTACATCAGTTTGCTAGGACCTCGTGCCAAATCTTAGTTTCTCCAACACCAAATGTTCACCATCCGAAGAAGAACTATGAGTTCCTGTTGTAACCTTGGTTTAATATGTACTATACTCTCTCCACCACAAATGTTTCCCAGTAATCCTGGTAGCTACTTGTTACTTCAAGATGCTTGTGTTGATCCGTTGGTTCACCTTTCCTAACTACCGTATTGATCAAGATGAACATCTACTTAGTACTTCACATGAAAATCAGGAATTTTCAATCTCAAGTCACTATCAAGGTGTTGAAGAATAAATTCATGGACATCAAAATAATAATTTAATAATGTACCCCCCTTCATAATTATTTTCTTCAAAACTATAGGTTTTGAAGATTAATAATAAACGCAAGGGGTCATTCTCTAAATTTGCATCATCTTATTCAACTGTTTAATACTATCAATTAAGTGGACAAAGAATCACTCATTAGAGAATGTTATAGCGATCCTTCTCGTTCCAATTTACAACATTAAAGTCAACTTCGTAAGAACTATGCCATTTAGAGCTACTTGGACGCAATTTGTGGAAAATTCCAACTCCATGTTCTGGTGGTGAAATCGGTATGGTTGAGAGTGTCTACTTATCTCGAAAGATACTTTATTGGTGTCTGAACATGTTTTCAGGACCCGATGCCTCAAATATCATTTGGCTCTGGAGTCATAGAGTTTCGGACCGTTGCTTCATGAAATGTCGTTTGATTCAATTCGTTCAGACCTCACGGGCCCACTCGACAAAGAGACGTCTATTGACAATATCTCTAATGATCCTGCGGTGTTAAGAATAAACATGAAGGCGTCAGATTTGACATCTCTGGCCTCCGTGCCCCAAGGAAAAAATGTCTGTTTCTCTATGCAGACAAAATCAGGATTAATCACAAAAGACGATCGTAATTTCTATTCATCATTCTCTTTGAAGAATATTTTCGTGTTTGGAATTTCTACGCTCAATTATTTTTTGAAGATTTTCTCTTCCACTAAATGTCATAGCTGAAGATAAAACAACAAGGTCAAGCAGCGGAATGCTATCGTTTGACACGATGAATTTATCAATCCTTTGTCTGTACATGGTATAAAACATGTGAATGAGTCTTCCTCGTGCAATATTGATTAATGAAAATATGCATTCATTGCAACCAAACATAGTCATGAATACCAATGGTACTGAAATATCATCCATTAGAACAAGTTATTGACATCCTTACAATTTCCAGTGCAAACAAGATCAAAGTTCTATGCAGACAGATCCTGAAATTGTATGTCTCGCGCTCACAGTGAGTAACTAGATCAAAAAAATAGTTAAAGAGGCAATGGCTGATTTCTGCATAGATCGATAAGCAATGCAAGGATGAAACTTCACTAGTTCGACAGACCCTAGTTGGAACTCGTCTACAAACCATTGGCAAGACAATGATAACGGCTAAAGTGGTTATGGAAGAACCAAAAAAAAGAGGGATGAGGTCAGATGTTATGTCGCAACAAAGCTAATACCTGTAGCTAAAAGGCTTTATGTCAGAAGAGAGGGTACTGATGTTTCGAAGATCATTTGCTCTAGTTGCTCGTTGTGAAGCAGTTCGGTTTTTCGTTGCCTATGCGCATACAAGATCCTTTCACCAAATCTACAGATTATGAATGATAGTTAAAACTGGAATTTCTAAATTGGTTCCACCTGAATGTGAGGAGGTTTAATTTTGCAGCCGGAAAAGGTTCGTTGTTCCTGAACATCCATAATAAAGAAGTTATGACCTCTTTTGAGGATGAAAGTTTCTATACGGAAATTAACTTAACGAAAGCCCCAGAAGAGCCCTTGGTATGATTGAATTACTCCATTTTCCTGACGTTCTATAAGGCTTTTCTAAGCATTTTAGACTGTTGCGCATGCCGCAATATGCATTGATACGTCGCAAAAGCACTTCTGGAGGGATACAGTTCCTAGCGTGACATAACTCGTAAAGGCTAAGATATTAGAAGAAAACAAATATTTGCACTGGCATGACTCTTCAACATGAGGCACTAGTACGTGGCGTTATTCTGCAAGTTGTGCACAGTAATGTGGTATGCGGGACATCAGGCTTAAAGTTATGGCTTCAACTACAACAAATATACTGTTTGTACTTACGATTTACAGTCAGCCATAGCCGCAATGTCTCTTGCAAAGGCTCGTTCAACATTTTATACAAAGCACATTATATCGGTATCAATTCATAAAGAAACAAGTCTGAAAATGATATTATTTTAAATTATTAAATGTTTTGTCAGAAACTGGAATAGACAATTAGCTGATTAATTTATGAATGCCTTTCCTACGGATCGGTTTTTGTATCTTGGTCAGATGGATGGGTTATTGAGATGTTTGACTCAGTCAGAACTGTGAGGGTTTTTGACAAAACGTAATGCTTGATATAATCATCTAAAACTCATCTTGTTAAATATTAAAACAAAACAAAAAGTGGCTTATGTACATTTCATGTTTAACATAAACGGGCGCCTTATCGTAAAGGAAAATACACGTCTCGTGCATTTTTCTCTTAGCGAACGAAAAGAGAAGGCTTTTCTTGGTATGAGCGACTCTAACAAAAAACATTCAAAGTTTTGCCGCTCTATGACAATATGGCTTGCAGTTATTTCTGGGCTGCCAACCCGCTTTTCAAAATGAGGGGATACGCATGTCTGTCGTAACAAGACAGCTGTTCCAGGTCAACGGGTGTGTATTAAATTTTTCCGGGCTATGGATTATTTCTATCCATGCATCATAAGAAATAAGTGTAGTTTTTCGTGCATTTTATTTGTCAAAAATAAGAAATCTTATTTCAATTGGGAAAAAAGTTTGGTCTTCACAAAGGAATCAAATTTTCAATAAATCACGAAAAGATTTTCAAAGATAAAGTCGTCTCTCAAACAATGACTACAGCTCTTTAAGAGATAGAAACGGGTTATTATTTTGAGGGGGAGAAAGTGTCAAATTAATCTTTTAAACCGGTCTTTCAAGATAGGTCAAGGATTAAACAGTGAAGTTTTTTGTTATTGACAGTATAACAATTAAAGGGAGTTAATTTCATATTAACTACCATGTTCTTGCCTTTAGATGTTATTGCTGCACAAACTTTAGGGGACTCCCCCCTATTTGCATTAGAAGACTTAGTGAATTCCGGCTTTTTAATAACTAATACGATCAATATTGGCCAGTGGCGTCCATAGTTTGTTAAAAGACTTAGAATGTATGGAAATTCTTTCATTTTAAAGAAAGCCTTGAAATGATTCTTCGGGATTAGGATTTAAGTTTTATTAATTCCTGCAAACACGATCTCAAGCATGTGTGGCCATTTAGGAGATTTGTTTATTCTTGAGAGTATTAAAAACATCTATTGGGGAAGGAGTATAAATAGCACGGAAAGGTACAACTATACAGTTGATAGAATCTATTGCCTTTATTTAATTGTAGGCCATTCCGGGAAGACAAAATTCTTATCCACGCAGAGATAATCGTGTTTTTATCGTGTGTACGTCGGTGTGCGCTATATCCAACCAATAGGAGGAGAAGAGGTTATCTTGTCATTTTTGGTATGTGTGTCAGTTGTCGATACAGGAAATGTGTTGTTCAGAAAGATTGATTTTATATTAGAGCGTGAGAAGGATTGGTTACTGATTCAATTAGAATGCGCTTCTTTTACTGTCAATCACCAAGCGTGGTTTTTAGAAAGTGTAGTAGATTATTTGACAAAGCGGGCATGATTGGTTATGATAAGTCTGATAAATTCCTTAGTTAGTCAGTATACTGTTGAAGAAAAGTTGTACATTGTTTGGGACTTAGTTGTCTTAGGTGTTATAGCCGTCTACTGTGCGGGAAATAATTCGAGATATCGAGGATTAGTGACTTTGGTGTTTCAATTCATATATCACTATCATGTTAAGAGAAAATTGACACTCGGTGACTTAATTGACTTGTGGTGTTCCGGTGTTTTCAAAATTTGATTGTGTTACTCATCGATTTGGGCGTCAAGGACTTCAAGTATTCTTAATGCAAATGCTTAGAAGAGGCTTGAACCTCTCAGAAAGGATTGCTGATTCAAGGGGTAAGCTAAGACAACTTCCAAAGGAGAGTATCGAGACGGATCTACGTGCCTGCTTACTCATGAGACACACAAGAAATGTGGGGAGGGGGGGGGGGGGGGGGGGTCTGTCATTCTTGGTTTGAACATATTCAGTTCCTGTTGATACATAATCTTGTGAATATATAAATTGTAGTGTATTTTAGTCTTAATTAGCTAGGCTAATATAAATAGTGATTGAGTTACTCAAATTTTCAGAATTTTTAGATAAAATCCAAAATCTTTCAAATTACGTACTCAGCACTATCTTGTGATATCCTTCAATGAGTGAGGGGGAGCATTAATATGTTCAAACCGGCTTGTGAATAATTGGCATTACTTTTCTCCGGAAAGTTTTTATAACGATATTTAGTCAATTTGATAGCCAAAATGTCAAATGATTGAAATGTTTGATTAGGGAGAAAAATGTGTATTACAACTATGTAATTGTGCTCATATTTCTCAACGTGTATTAATCCGCACCCAACCATGTGTTAAAACAGTTCGAAATGTTAATGCACATGTTGAGGGGGAGCTTTTCTGAAAACAAGAAACTAATGTTGGTACTATAACACTTTTGATATGTTTTATCATAAATTACCTGATTGAAATTTGTTAATAGTGTATTTTATCGGCAAGGTTGAACTGTACCAAAGATCTTCTGACCATGTATTTCTGTTATCAAAGTTATTTACGGATGGTAAGGTTTTAGGTACCGTTCTGATCCTGCCAGAACCGGAGGATCTACCAGGGACTATCCACTAGTTAGGTAGTAGAGTCCTTTAGGGTATTGTAAAAAGTGTCTGTGAGGGAAAAGGGAATATGTCGACTGAGATGGAGCTAGTACTTGAATAAACCAACAAGGTTCTAATCATGAAATCTTAGTAAGACTAAAGGAAGATGAAGAATGTGAAAAGAAATTGATTACGGAATGAAAGCGTTGTAAGAAAGAAGGCCTCCATACATTTGCCAGAGAGAGTAGAACCGGGTCAATACATCTTTCTTCAAAAATCACTAAAATGATTGGCTGACTTGAAGTGACATCATTGGACCTAGTGATATGCAAAGCACGAACCTCCCCAAGCACTATGAATCTAAAAGATTTCTGTTTCATTTTCTCACGGAGACTAAACAGGTAATCTACTGACGTCATCACTCCGAGTAAGTCCGGTATTGAAAATAGGTGGCAGTCAGAGCTCCAGCCTACCGATCACTAAAATCAGAAAGGCACTTTTTGAGTCTAAAAGCCAAGAGGATCATCAATTAAATCTCGTTTTGTCTAGGACCAATTCTAATTTACTTGTTTTCACACAATGGATTACAAGTTTTATCATAAGAGTCCTTGATTATGCTGGTGATTGTGCCAGGGAACATCGAGTGATCGTAAGTTATTCAACAGTTGTGGAAGAGGACGGAAATCCTGCTTGAGCTAACTTTTAAACAAACGATATGTTAGAGTCAGGACTTGTGAGATCTTAATGGATCTCAATCTTGTAAAAACTGGGAAAACAAATAACGGATGCGGGATTCTACATGAATCTAACTTGTTCAGTTACTAATTGATGGTTATTGGGATCTTTGGGAAAACAAATAAAAACTTTCGATTGTGTTACAAAACTCTTTTGCAACTAGTATCGCCCTATTTCGATTGTTTTTTACGCAAACCAATTTTCTCTTTTTGCTAACTGTTTATTACAGGAACATTTAAAGAAGGAGATGGAGATACCGTGTTCCAAACAAGAATCAAGTTCTTGTAACCGTGTGCTCATTCTCAAATGCTCATTCGAGTACTATGATAAGCTCAAGTTTCTGTTTTTAAAGCTTCGCAACACTCTTGAATCTATTCAAGCTTTCATGATCAAGAAAAGTATGAGATATCATTCGGATCTGACACAAGGTTCACAAGAGTGGCAAAAAGTGATCACATGATAGGTGATTAAAGATTATGATTGGATCGATGATTCTCAAAGAATGCTAAAGATCATCATAGAACAAGTGCAAGCTCAAGCCCTAAACGTCTAACGATCACTGCTTCAGATTCACAAGATACAGATCAATAAAATCAAGCGTTTACGAGCTATACATTAAAGATCTAATTTGATCGATTGAACGATCTTACGTTTGTGTTTTTTCAGGGGTGACCTCCTTAGGGGGAGATGTTTAGATATAGATGAAATAGACTCGGTCACCCCATGTATTTTACTTGTTCACCCTTTTCAATTAGCTTGTAGTTTAATAGGTAAACGTGATGACTTTCGGGTATGGAACCGGGTTACTAATACCTCGGGTGTATTGTGAAACTATAAATACCTCTTCCAATTTGGATAGAGTAAGCCTCTATTCATTTTAACACATACTCTTTAGTGTGTTGTCCTTTATTTCTCTCGCTCAACTAGTTTCCTCTCTCTACTTTCCTCTCTAGATCTCTTTGTTGATCTACACATGTTTGTGTGAATTCGGGACCCTATAATTTTCTTACAAGATATTGTAAATAAGCGTGTCTTTTTCATGATGAGACGAGATGATCTATGCTACTGAGTTATGATTGTATTCTTGTTACTTTATAATTCCGCTGTGCTTATCTTAATCCATTGTTATATTACCCTCGTGTTGAGGTCCAGATCTTGGATTTTACAAATTGGTATCAGGAGCCTCGTGGCTATGATTAGGGTTATTAGGTCTTTAGTGTTGTGTTTAATTGTATTTTTGTTTTATCAAAATGCCTATTTGCCAATTAGGTTCTTAATGTAACCTTTATTCGTTTAACGATGGCTAGATGTCAGGCCAGAAGGCGAAGGCAGAAGGGTTTTCTTCTCTCAAACCTAACACTCGAAGCATATGGATTGGTTTACAGCAGGTACACAAGCAGATCAACAATAACCCTTATACATCTTTTGGGTTTGTAATGTCTTTAAACGATTATAGAGGTTTAGATGTTCCTACTGCTAAGCTTTTCTTAATTCCTACTGGTAAGTTCTGGTTGCCTGCTGTGGTGTTCATGGTTCCTGCTGTAGTTCCTGCTTGTAGGCTTTGTTGTGGTTCCTAACTGGTCTGTTATAGGTTTATGCTGTGTTTTTATTGAGTTCCTACTGACGCCCTTGATCTTGGACGGTGTGTTGCTTATGGGCTTGGTTTATTCAGTGTGTCTAGTTTGGTGTTTCAATGTGTGTGTGTGACATTAACTATAATAATGTCGTGTTTTGGGTTGCCAGGATCGCCAAAACCACATTATTATTCAAACTTGCTTAGGAGGAGTTTGATAGGGATCAGTGATGTATCCTAGTGAGGTACAAATTTTCATTTATATCTTGGTAATAATTAGAAATACTCGTTTTGATTCCGGGATCAGAAGGTCTTATATGGTTGAGTTTTCGTTGAGACTTTGATGGGCCGGTTATGAGGAGGTAGGTCTGGGACCAACGAGATTGAACCTAAACTTTTGGTTGTATATACACAGTGTCTTGTTTGTCACTAAAAAAAATTTTCAGTAAGGATTATTGTGAAGACGTTTGATTGCATTAGTTTTTAATCGATTTATGATAAAAAGTTCACCTGTTTGTGAGATGCAACAAAGGATTGAGGTAGAGTCGCGGCTGAGGCAACAGTTAATGAGAGAGGATGGATGTTATTGCACTGTGTATGTTTCCATTGATACCTGTGTGTGTGTGTGTGTGTGTGTTAAAGTCTGAGATTCAGAGATGGTTAGTATACTTTTAAGGGGAACTTTTGTATTCATCTACATTTACACTTACCATGGCATCACTTGAGGGAGCAGCGTTTACGAGTAGCACAAGACCATATTGGATGATTAATCACAAAGGGGAAGATATGATGTCATGATGGTTGCAAGCTTATTATGTGCTGACATGTTTTAGCATTGTTTTGCATGCAGGTTGTTTTGTAATATCAAAATATGGGGAAGATTGTTGGAATTACAGATTGAAAATTACAAATCCTATTAGATCACTATTGTTTAATGCTTATTGTACTTAGTTTGTAGTTTAAATTTCATTTTAATAGCTTTTGATATAAAACAGTTGAAAAACCAAAAATAGTAGCATAGTGTCTTAGCTTTTTATTCTGGCTTATTTGATTGCTTATATTTGTTCATTAAGTTTGTTATAAGCTGTTTAACATCTGGTCTTTGAAGAGTTTTAGCTTAAATAGCTTTTATCAAGTTAAAAGTACTAAAACTGTTTTTAAAGGGGTGTTTGGTTTAACCTGTTTATTGGGTGAAAATGGGTCAAACTTACTTTATGCTTTTGAGTCAGTTTAGATTAGTTAAAAGTAGTCATAAAAGTCATTTTGTTTAAGTTTTTAAATGTTAAATCTCAAAATCAAGGTTTTAAGAATTCATTGTTTGAATTTGTTAAGTTGTAGCTTATTTTAGTTGCTTATTAGATTGTGCTTTAGCTTATTGTGTTTTGAGTTGTTTTTGTGTTTATAAATGTGTTAAAAAGGTTTGTGTTGGGAGTTACAGATTTGAAGATTACAAAACCTATTAGACGAAATGAAGAAAGAAGAAACAATGAAGGACCAAATATGTAATTGTTTAGTTAGCTTAGATAGTAAGCTAGGGTTTGGTTGTAAACCCTAGCCACCTCTATTATATAAAGAGGGTTTTAGTTAGGTTAGCACTCACCAGTTCTAGTAACAATGTAGATCAAAGGTGTGTGTGTGTGTTAACTAGGCGTCAAGCCTTATAAGGCGCCTAGGTTATTAGTTAATAGTTAGCTAGTTTCTTTGTTAATGATTAATGAAGAAAACCTTATTAGTAACTTTGATCTTGTTCTCAATTATTATTCCGCTGTGTGTTGATCATTGTTATTATACCCTAGTTGAGTCCAGATCTTGGATTCTACAATTGGTATCAGAGCCTCGTGGCTCTTGATCTAGGGTTAATAAGGTTTTCGTGTATAATTTTATTTTGTTTTATCAAAAGGCATATTTGCCAATTAGGGTTCTTAAGGAAACCCTAATTCGTTTAAAGATGGCAGCAGTCAGGCAGAAGTAAAGGCAGCAGGGTTTCTTCTCAAACCCTAACCTCGAAGAATATGGATTAGTTTACAGCAGGTATAGTTTACAGCAGGTACACAAGCAGATCAACAATAACCCTTATACATCTTTTGGGTTTGTAATGTCTTTGAACGATTATAGAGGTTTGGATGTTCCTACTGCTAAGCTTATGGTTCCTGCTGGTAGTTCATGGTTCCTGCTGGTAGGCTTTAAGGTTCCTACTGGTCTGCTTATGGTTTCTTCTGCTTGCCTTGTCCGATACTGTTTGTTATTGCTGCTAGTATTATAGGTCCTCAGACGTCCTTGGATCTTGAACAATGATGATGTGTATAGTTCGTTTTGGATATTTAGTGCATGATATGATTCTTGATTGGAACAGTTACGCGCTCTTTACAAATATTTTGGGGGGCATATGATACCATACAGTTCATGATATGATCATCACAAAATTCGAATGATCATAAGCATTGAGTGGTTTCTGGTTGATCCGTCTGAGCTCACCGAGACTATCGGCCATTGCATGTAATCGCCATGCATATATTGACTACAAGAATTATCCAAAGACATTTTGTTACATGATATTGTAATAAGCATGTCTTTTTCGCACTAAAGGAAGAGATGATCTATGCTACTGAGTTCATGATTCAAGCAGATGGTTAGTATACTTTTAAGGGGAAGCTTATTGTTCATATACTTACCATCTACATGCATCACTTGAGGGGAAGCGTTTACGAGTTGCACAAGACCCCTATTAGATGATTACAAAAAGGGGAAGAAGATTTATGATGTGCAGCTTATTATTGTGATGACATGTTTTAGCATTGTTTCTTCATGCAGGTTGTTTTGTAATATCAAATAGGGGAAGATTGTTGGGAATTACAGATTTGAAGATTACAAAACCTATTAGACGAAATGAAGAAAGAAGAAACAATGAAGGACCAAATATGTAATAGTTAGCTTTGTTAGTAAGCTAGGGTTTGTAACCATCCTCTACTATATAAAGAGGATAGGCGTCTAGGTTACAATCCATCCATTCATAGCAGACTTCTCCAATGAGAGTCTAAGAAATGCATAGAGCGTGTGTAGTGTAGTAGTAGTAGTTAGTTCTTTATTGTGTTCAATAAAGAAAACCCTATTAGTAACATGATTGTGTTCGTGTTCTTTATATTCCGTTGTGCTTATCAATCATTGTTATATTACCCTAGTTGAGTCCAGATCTTGGATTCTTCAGTTGGTATCAGAGCCTCGTGGCTCTTGATCTAGGGTTGATAAGGTTTTCATGTAAAATTATTTTTCTTTTATTTTTAATAAAAAGGCGTATTAGGCAATTAGGGTTTTTATGCAAACCCTAATTTGTTTAAAGGCAGCAGCAGTAATGACACATGAAGGCTTCTAAATTGATGATCTCATCTGTGACGTGATCATGATGGTATTTATGCTTCATTCTTGTTCGATACGCAGGATCCATGAATTAGCGACCACTTTGCTACAGAAAAAGTGTCGCTGATGGATATGGGACAGATCTATAACAGTTTTGCAATAGCTATGTGACTGATTAGTGACAGAACAGTGACAAACCATGTGTCGCTAAAGCATATGGGAGGAAGGAGATGCTGTTTTGTGACAGATTTTGCGACGATTTTGTGACACTTTTAAAGCGTCATCTGGATACTTTAAAAAAGTATCTGTACGAGTTATATGTTTGTTTCTACTGTTTTAGTTTATCTATTTTATGGATCCGCTGGTGTACGTGTGATAACAGCAGCAGGTGGTCGTAGTTACAAAGAAAACAGCGGTTGATTGTTGGTCATGGTTCCTGCTAGTAGTTCCTGCTGGTAGGCTTTGTGGTTCCTACTGGTCTGCTTATGGTTTCTTCTGCTTGCCTTGTTCGATACTGTTTGTTATCGCTGCTAGTATTATAGGTCCTCAGACGCCCTTGGATTTTGGACGATGTGATGGTTATGGCTTGGTTACTTCTTATTGTTTTGGTTTGGTGTTTACAAACTGTTTATTGCATAACATAATAATGTGAGACTCATTATTATTTTTATGATTTGATCTGAGATGGATCAATGGGCGGTTTTGGTGAGTTTAACTGAGATGGGGCGACGATGAACCTAACCGAGGTGTAATAAACATGTCTTGTACGCACTGAGTCAGAAAAAGGTATTGAAGACGCTTGGATGCATTAGCTTCTTAATCAATTATGTGACAAGTTCACCTTTTTTGTGAGATGCAATAAAGGATTGAGGTAGATCGCCGGCTGAGGCAACAGTTACATAAGAGAGGAGGATGTTATTGCACTTGGATGTTTCATTGATACCTACTATTTCAAGCCAATTAAAGTCCGAGATTCATGAAATGGTTAGTATATTTTTAAGGGGAAGCTTATTGTTTATATACTTACCATCTACATGCATCACTTGAGGGGAAGCGTTTCCGAGTTGCACAAGACCCCTATTGGATGATTACAAAAAGGGGAAGAAGATTCATGATGTGCAGCTTATTATTGTGATGACATGTTTTAGCATTGTTTCTTCATGCAGGTTGTTTTGTAATATCAAATAGGGGAAGATTGTTGGGAATTACAGATTTGAAGATTACAAAACCTATTAGACGAAATGAAGAAAGAAGAAACAATGAAGGACCAAATATGTAATAGTTAGCTTTATTAGTAAGCTAGGGTTTGTAACCATCCTCTACTATATAAAGAGGATAGGCGTCTAGGTTACAATCCATCCATTCATAGCAGACTTCTCCAATGAGAGTCTGAGAAACGCATAGAGCGTGTGTAGTGTAGTAGTAGTAGTTAGTTCTTTATTGTGTTTAATAAAGAAAACCTTATTAGTAACATAATTGTGTTCTTGTTCTTTATATTCCGCTGTGCTTATCAATCATTGTTATATTACCCTAGTTGAGTCCAGATTTTGGATTCTATAGTTTTATTTACATTGTGTGTGGGACCAGCAATAGCTTAGTGTGGAGGAATATGATGTGTGGTAAAACACACATCATTTATACCTCGGAAAACACTATAAAATGGACTAAAAATACTAAAATATGCTTAATTATATTGCAAATATGTTTGTTTGGTATTTTTATGTCTTGCAGGTACTAAGGATTGAAAACAAAGCAAAAACGGGAAGTTTCGGGTTCGAGTCGATCAAGTTTTCTAATTATTCGAGATCAAGACGAAGTCGTTAATATTTCCCAAGCATGCCATTGGAAAGAGCACAAAAAAAATCGAGTCTGACGGTGCTTTCATCTTTTATTGAGCCGGCCCGACACCATTTATATGGGTCGGACCGACTCATATTTATTACAAGCCCAAGTATTAAAGATAAATAAATTGCAACTCAAGTCCAGCCCAAGAACTTGTATGAAATAATCTCGGCCCACATAATAAGAGTAATAAGCTTGGCCCAATGTGTTGGGAAGTCCCACGAATATCAAGCCCCAAAATCTACTCTAGCTACTGAATGAATTGATGAATGAAATGAAGCCAGCGAGTGCATTTCACGCACCCTAATTAATTCCATATAGCGAGTACACAAGTCCACTCGCACCCACTAATTTTTCTTCAACCAACTCAAGGACAACACGTGGCAAGAGCTTGCTATCAATTCATAGTGCAGTTATAGACTTGGAACAAATGCGTTCATTATACGCAATTCAAAAGGGCACGTGCCTTCTTTTCATTGGCGAATTAAGGAATTGCCAGCTGCAGTCTGAGGTATCAGACCCAATGATTGGCTAAAGACGAAAATGACTATCATACCCTCCGATCTAGAGCTGTGATTGGACGAAGACCTGAAAGGACGAATTTGCCCCTTTTCACTTTGTGCTATTTAAAGTGGACGCAGCAGACTCATTGGGAGTTAGTTTTTTTTAGCTTATTTTTCACATAGTATAGTTTTAGTGTAGTTTTAGGAGTAGAATAGTTTAGCTTATTTTAGCTTATTATTGTAAAAGCTTTTTAGCTTATTCTTAACTTATTGTATTAGCTTATTTTT
>BQNB010010869.1:58002-82833 GCA_026074375.1 Tanacetum coccineum
TGCAAAACAAATTATATGACACGATTTATGAAAATACTAAGCTAAGAACCCAGTTATTTGATAAGGTTTTTGAACAAAAGGACATAACAAAAGGTACGAGTGCGAATACTAAGTTTGCAAATCAATCAATCTTGGGGAAACCGTTTTTGCAACCTCTTAGAAACAATTCTGTTGTTCGACAACCAAATGCATTTCAATCAGAACGACCAAAACGGGTTCCTCCCAAGGTTGTTGAGTCGAATGATTTGTCAAACCCAGTCACTTCAAACTCGGTACCTACCACCAAAGAATTAAAAGTTATAGAAAATGATAAAGTGATTACCCCTGAAATGTTTAGGATTGATCCCCGTAAAACTTCTAGGGAAGACAAATTTGTGCCTATTAACAAAGTTGAGCAAGCATTAGGACAAATCCGATAACTGTTTCACAACCTCATGTTATCTCTCAGGAAAATGTAAATTCTAATCCAAATGGTATTTCTTCTACAAGAATAGAAAGCACGGTAAGACCAGAAGACCACAACCTAGGAGCAATACAAAAAATGGTAGGGTCCCCTCTGCGTCTAAGAGTAATTGCATCAAGAATAAAGATGTTGAAGTAGAAGAACACCATAGAAATTTTACTGCATTTAAGAATAAGAAACACATGACCATCTGAATGTAATAACGTTAAGCTTGCTATTTGGAATGATAAATCTGAAGTTGTTTATGCTATGTGTAAGCAATGTTTAATTACTGCTAATCATGATGTATATGTGCTTAATTATGTGAATGGTATGAATTCTCGTGGTAAGAAACAAAAAGCAAATGTTACAAAAGTTATAAATTAAAAGAAACATAAGCCAACGATCAAGAAACTAAAGAAGTTAGGATCCAATGAAAGACTTGCTTCACCTAGGCCTAGTAAACCAGAATTTGCCTGTAGGTGGTCCACCCCACTGGAAGCATTTTTGACCTAAAGGAAAAACAATCGCCTTCAATGAATCTAAATGTCAATTTGACAGCTCCAATGGTGATAATGCATGTACTTCTAACCCTCCAAAACCTACAATCAAATAGTTTCCAAATTCCACTTCTTTTCTTGGCAGGTTATCCAAATTTGTTTACGGTGCGTCGACTCGGGTTATTCCAAGCATAGAATCTAAAGCTTTTTATCAATTTTGTATGGAAGTTTTTGAGAACTATTTCCTCTTTGGAATGATCATGTTGCTGCAATTCAGGTTATGGTGAATCGTTAAATAGGAACTATTTTCATCACCAGGGTTTATTTTGTCTGAGGCGTGGGGCAAACCTGTTCTCGGTTGGGCATTTATGTGATTCAGATTTAGAGGTTGCTTTAAGAAAAACCCTGTTTTGAGGTCAGAAATCTACAGGAGATTGATTTGTTAAAAGGGAACTTGCACACACACCTTTACACCTCAATCTCCATGAAATGGCCTCTGCTTCTCCAATTTGCCTCAAGGCTCGTGCTACTTCTACTAAGAAATGGTTATGGCATCAACGTTTATCCCACCTCAACTTTGACACAATCTGAACGTCCAAAATTTTCAAAAACTCGGGTTCCTCCCAAGGTTGTTGAGTCAAATGATTTGGCACACCAGTTACTTCAAACTCGGTACCTGCCACTAAAAAATCAAAAGTTATGAAAAATGATAAAGTGATTGCCCCTGGAATGTTTAGGATTAACCCATTTAAGACTTCTAGGGAAGACAAATTTGTGCCTGCATTAGGACAAAACCGGTAACTGTTTCACAATCTCATGTCATCACTAAGAAAGATGTTAATTCTGACTTAAATGGTTTTTTTCTACAGGAATAGACATCACTGCTAAGACCAGAAGACCAAAGCCTAGGAGCAATACAAATAATGATAGGGTCCCCTCTATGTCTAAGATTAGTTGCATCAAGAATAAATAAGTTGAAGTAGAAGAACACCCTAGGAATTTACTTCTTTCTAAGAATAAGAAACATATGTCTTCTGAATGTAATAACATTAAGCTTGCTATTCGGAATGATAAATCTGAAGTTGTTTGTGCTATGTGTAAGCAATGTTTAATTACTTCTAATCATGATGTTTGTGTGCTTAATTATGTGAATGACATGAATTCTCGTGTGAATAACTTTAATACTAATGTTTCAAACACTGCAAATAAAAAGAAACACAAGTCGAAGGTCAGGAAACCTAATAAGGTAGGGTCCAAAGAAAGACTTGCTTCACCTAAGCCTAGTAAACCTAGAATTTACCTTAGGTGGTCACTAACTGGAAGAATGTTTGACCTTAAAGGAAAAATAATTGTATCCAGTGACTCTGAGTGTCAATTTGACAGCTCTAAAGGTGATAATGCATGTACCTCTAACCCTAAGGAACCTACAAGCAAACAATTTCCAAATTATACTTTTTCTTTGGTAGGTCGTCCAAATTTGTTTATGGTGCGTCGACTCGGGGTGCTCAAAGCATATGACAGGAAATCTGAAGCTTCTCATAAATTTCGTCTAGAAGTTCTTGGGAACCGTCCGCTTTGGAAATGATCATATTGCTATAATTTTGGGTTATGGTGATCTTCAATGGGGGAATATATTGATTACCAAGGTTTATTTTGTTGAGGGCTTGGGGCACAACCTATTTTCGGTTGAGCAGTTTTGTGATTTAGATTTAGAGGTCGCCTTTAGAAGGAATACCTGTTTCGTCAGAAATCTAAAAGGAGTTGATTTGTTGAAATGAAATAAAACAACAAACCTTTACACCATCAATCTCCATGAAATGGACTCTACATCTCCAATTTGCCTTATGGCTCTTGCTGCTTCTACCAAGTCCTTGTTATGGCATCAACGTTTATCCCACCTCAATTTTGACACCATAAATGACCTTGCTAAGAACAATCTCGTCACCGGTCTTCCAAAATTCAAATATCATAAAGAACATCTTTGTCCCTCATGTGAGCAAGGAAAAAGCAAAAAGGCATCTCACCCATACAAACCTGTTCTGAACCGATGGTGACATGTGCATCTACGCACTGATTGTGAGTACTGTGGAACCAAGAAATGTCAAAGAGGCTATGATCGACCCTGCATGGATTGATTCAATGCAAGAATAGCTTCTCTAATTCAAAAGGCTTGATGTATGGGTGTTAGTTCCTCCTCTAAATAATATAAAACCCCTTACTTTGAAATGGTTATTTAAAAACAAGCATGATGAAGATAACACGATCATTAGAAACAAAATCGTCTGGTTATGAGAGGGTACTGCCAAGAGGAAGGAATAGATTTTGAAGAATCCTTCGCTCCGGTTGCTAGGATGGAAGCTATAAGGATATTTTTGGCCTACGCGGCACACAAATCATTCATTGTATTCCAAATGAATGTGAAAACTGCTTTCTTGCATGGTTCGTTAAAAGAAGACGTGTACGTGTGTCAACCTGAAGGTTTCATCAATGCTGATCATCCAAGCCATGTCTACAAGTTAAAGAAGGCACTATATGGGTTAAAGCAAGCACCAAGGGTATGGTACGATGAATTGTCAAAGTTTCTCTGACAGAATCACTTCTCCAAAGGCACCATTGATCTAATGCTGTTTATAAGACACTTTGATGACGACATCTTAGTGGTACAGGTCTATGTAGATGATATTATCTTTGGTTCTAAAAACCCTAGGTATACCCAATTATTTGCTGACCTTATGAAAAGTCGCTTCCAAATCGATGGTGGGGGAAATGACATTTTTCCTTGGTTTACAAGTTAACCAATCCCCCCGTGGCATCTTCATAAACCAGTCTAAATACGTGTTAGAAATCCTTAAAAGTATGGTATGGAATCTTGTGATCCGATTGGTACACCAATGGAGATCAAAGATAAGCTTAACCTAGATTAGTATGGGACTCTAATCGATGCACCGAAATATCGAAGCATGATTGGTGCCCTAAGATCCTTTGGCACTTATGGAAAATTCCAATAATCCTTACAACTATCCAGTGTTTCACCAAGATCAACCATCACAGGTTACCTACATTCAACAACCACAACCAAACAACAACTACATCCCACAACCATCATTAAACCAGAACTACATGCAACAATCAATGCTTAACCCCGAAGACATTTTAGATCCCATAACTGTAATAAACATAACACTTGTACTAATGGTTAAGACATTCAAACTAAACTATTCTACACCAACTAACAACAATCAAAGAATTTCATCCAATCCACGTAACAGGCAGATTGCTCAACCGGGTATGAATTTAGGTCAAGACAGACATATGCAGATGATTGGAGGTAAT
The DNA here is from genome assembly GCA_026074375.1 of Tanacetum coccineum. Classification (NCBI taxonomy): domain Eukaryota; kingdom Viridiplantae; phylum Streptophyta; class Magnoliopsida; order Asterales; family Asteraceae; genus Tanacetum; species Tanacetum coccineum. The sequence continues at coordinate 62,278 of BQNB010010869.1, forward strand.
GGTAGGAATTAGTTTAGACAGTATACTGAGCAGAATATTGGGAATTAGAATGGGTATAATATAGTACAGAATGTCGGGAATCGGGTTGTTCAGAATGCATTTTAGAATCTGGGTATTCAGAATGTTGGAAATCAAAATGGGCTTATTGTTGTCCTAGGGATTGCTAATCAGAATGTAAATCAGAATGGGAATGGTAATGTTGTAGCAGCATGGACTGAAGGTAATGGTAATGGTAATAGGAACAATGGAAATCAGGTAAGGTGTACAACTATAGAGGAATGGTTCATCTTGCTAGGAACTGCATAGTCAGACCAAGGAGAAAGAATGTTGCTTATCTTCAGACACAGTTGTTGATTGCTCAAAAGGAAGAAGCAGAGATCCAACTCCAAGCTGAAGAGTTTGACTTGATGGATGTTGTATGGGATCTTGATGAGATTGAGGAAGTCAATGCAAACTGCATTTTGATGGCGAATTTGCAGCAAGCATCGACATCGAGTACTCAGACTGATAAAGCTCCTGTCTATGACTCAGATGGATCAGCTAAGGTACACAATTTTTAAAATTGTTATGATACTGATATATTCAATATGTTTACTCAAGAGTAGCAGTATACTAAGTTACTCGAACCTATTTTTGAACCACACAAAGTTCAACAGAATGGCAGTAACGTTATCTTTGCAGTTTCTAGTGTGGAACAATGTTGAGGAACAATAAAACAAAATCCAACTACTGTTGAGGAAACACATGCTTATTTTGAATCATTATATAATAATTTAGCTATAGGTGGTCACTAACTGGAAGAATGTTTGACCTTAAAGGAAAAATAATTGTATCCAGTGACTCTGAGTGTCAATTTGACAGCTCTAAAGGTGATAATGCATGTACCTCTAACCCTAAGGAACCTACAAGCAAACAATTTCCAAATTATACTTTTTCTTTGGTAGGTCGTCCAAATTTGTTTATGGTGCGTCGACTCGGGGTGCTCAAAGCATATGACAGGAAATCTAAAGCTTCTCATAAATTTCGTCTGGAAGTTCTTGGGAACCGTCCGCTTTGGAAATGATCATATTGCTATAATTTTGGGTTATGGTGATCTTCAATGGGGGAATATATTGATTACCAAGGTTTATTTTGTTGAGGGCTTGGGGCACAACCTATTTTTGGTTGAGCAGTTTTGTGATTCAGATCTAGAGGTTGCCTTCATAAGGAACACCTGTTTCGTCAGAAATCTAAAAGGAGTTGATTTGTTGAAATGAAATCAAACAACAAACCTTTACACCATCAATCTCCATGAAATGGACTCTGCATCTCCAATTTTCCTTATGGCTCGTGCTACTTCTACCAAGTCCTTGTTATGGCATCAACGTTTATCCCATCTCAATTTTGACACCATAAATGACCTTTCCAAGAATGATCTCGTCACCGGTCTTCCAAAATTCAAATATCATAAAGAACATCTTTGTCCCTCATGTGAGCAAGGAAAAAGCAAAAAGGCATCTCACCCATACAAACCTGTTCCAAATTTAAAATAGAGGCTACACCTTCTTCATATGGATTGGTGTGGTCTGATGAGAGTCAAATGTATCAATGGAAAGCAGTATGTTCTTGTGATAGTGGATGATTACTCTCGTTATACTTAGGTAGACTTTCTCAGATCAAAATATGAAGCACCAGAGGAGATTAAAACCTTTCTGAAGAAAATTACAGTTATTCTGCAAGCTTCAGTCATTATTGTAATAACCGACTATGGCATAAAATTCAAGAATCAAGTGCTTAAAGAATATTTTGATAGTGTTGGCATCTCTCACCAATCGTCTTCTGTCAGAACACCTCAACAAAATGGAGTCGTGGAACGTAAAACCGGACATTAATGGAGGCTGCTAGAAAAATGTTGATTTTCTCTTGTGCTCCGTTATTATTATGGGCTAAAGCAATTGCTACTGCGTGTTACACTCAAAACCACTCAATCATTCACCGACGATTTAACAAAACACCATATGAACTTATTAATGGTAGAAAACTGGATATCTCATGTATACATGTATTTAGGGCTCTATGTTATCCCAAGAATGATCGTGAGGACATTGGGAAACTTGGTGCAAAAGGTGATATAGGATTTTTCATTGGTTATTTTGCTACTTCCTGTGCTTATAGAGTTTACAACCGAAGAACAAAGAAAATCATGGAGCCAATGAATGTGACATTTGATGAGCTTTCAGCTATGGCTTTTGAACAACGTAGTTTAAAACCTGGGCTTCAAGGCATGACTTTTGGACAAATCAGTTTAGGACTCGATCTTACCTATGCTCCATCAATAATAACATCTCAAAAACCAACTGAATGTGAATTGGATTTATTGTTCGAAGCTATGTATGATGATTATATTGGTGGTCAACTGTCAGCTGCTACAAGAACTGCTCTGGTTGCTCAAGCACCTCAAGTTCTTCAGACTCCAACAACATCTACAACAACAGCAGATACATCACCGACACCAACAAATTCATCTCCACAAGCTACAATCATTCCAAACACTTCACAAGATGTTGACGAGCTCGAACCAAAACAACAACATGTTCAGCAATAAGATAATCAAGCTCCACTCCAAACTGAAACTGTTGCTGATAATGTTTCGAATGCTATGCTCGATGGGAATACGTTTGTAAATCCATTTGCTCCACCATCCACAAGTGTTGTTGAATCTTCATCTTTACAATATGTGGATCCATCAAACATGTATACTTTCTATCAACCATACCCTCACGAATATCAGTAGACTAATGATCACCCTCTAGAACAAGTGATAGGAGTCTTGACACGCAATCAGTTATGAACCGATGGTGACATGTGCATCTACGCACTGATTTTGAGTACTATGGAACCAAGAAATGTCAAAGAGGCTATGATCGACCCTGCATGGATTGATTCAATGCAAAAAGAGATTCTCCAATTCAAAAGGCTTGATGTATGGGTGTTAGTTCCTCCTCTAAATAATATAAAACCCCTTACTTTGAAATGGTTATTCAAAAACAAGCATGATGAAGATAACACGATCATTAGAAACAAAAATCGTCTGGTTATGAGAGGGTACTGCCAAGAGGAAGGAATAGATTTTGAAGAATCCTTCGCTCAGGTTGCTAGGATGGAAGCTATTAGGATATTTTTGGCCTACGCGGCACACAAATCATTCATTGTATTCCAAATGGATGTGAAAACTGCTTTCTTGCATGGTTAGTTAAAAGAAGACGTGTACGTGTGTCAACCTGAAGGTTTCATCAATGCTGATCATCCAAGCCATGTCTACAAGTTAAAGAAGGCACTATATGGGTTAAAGCAAGCACCAAGGGTATGGTACGATGAATTGTCAAAGTTTCTCCGACATAATCACTTCTCCAAAGGCACCATTAATCCAACGCTGTTTATAAGATATTTCGATGACGACATCTTAGTGGTACAGGTCTATGTAGATGATATTATCTTTGGTTCTAAAAACCCTAGGTATACCCAATTATTTGCTGACCTTATGAAAAGCCGCTTCCAAATGTCGATGGTAGGGGAAATGACATTTTTCCTTGGTTTACAAGTTAACCAATCCCCCCGTGGCATCTTCATAAACCAGTCTAAATACGTGTTAGAAATCCTTAAAAGTATGGTATGGAATCTTGTGATCCGATTGGTACACCAATGGAGATCAAAGATAAGCTTGACCTAGATCAGTATGGGACTCTAATCGATGCACCAAAATATCGAAGCATGATTGGTGCCCTAATGTATCTTACATCAAGCAGACCGGACATTGTATATACTATTTGTGTATGTACTCGATACTAGGCTCAGCCAACCGAGAAGCACCTCAAGGAGGTTAAAAGGATCTTTTGTTATCTCCGGGGAACTTTCAATATGGGTCTCTGGTATACGAAGGATTCTGGTTTTGAACTAACTGGATTTTCAGATGCTGATTATGCGGGATGTCGAGACTCCTTCAAGTGTACTTACAGTGGAACTCAATTCTTAGGCGAAAAGATGGTGGGTTGGTCCTAAAAAAGCAAGACTGTACGACGCTGTCAACCGTGGAAGCAGAATATGTGTCTCTATTTGCTTGCTGTGCCAAAGTCCTTTGGATACGGACATAGTTAACGGATTATGGCTTTCACTTTAACAAGAATCCTATCTATTGTGATTCGAAATCATCCATAGCCATATCCTGTAACCCGGTCCAACACTCAAGAACCAAACACATCGCTATCTGCTACCATTTCATAAAGGAGCACGTAGAAAAGGGTACGATTGAACTGTATTTTGTCAAGACTGATTACCAATTGGCCGACCTCTTCACCAAAGCCCTTCTAGTGGATAGGTTTAATTATTTGGTTCGTCGCCTTGGTATGCGCAGTTTGTCTCCACAAGAGCTTGAACGTCTTGCAAAATTACAGTAATTCTTTGTATATATATTTATTAGAAAAACAAAATACAAAATTATAAAACCTATAAAAGCAAAATACAAAATTGAATTTTTTTCAAAAATACCAAAAATAGTCTTCTTCGACATGTCTCTCGACAATCGGTAACATTTACGCACCTAGAAATGTTGATTAATATTGACACGGGTGTATAAATGAAGTTCGAGCGAGAGTTTCAAAAAGTTTTCAAAATATGTCTCTTCAAATTTTCTCTATGACTTCTAAGTAAATGTCAACTTAGGACTCGGACTCAAAAGATAGGAAAATGTTCATTTATGTACATTTATCCTAAACAACTGAGCAAAGTCATATAAACATTCAAAGTTATGAATGCTCAAGAGAAGTACTAAGGAAATGATAATTAATCAGATAAATTAAACATCATTTTCTTGTTGAGCATAAATTTTCAAGATATTTTTAAAAGAAATATTCAAAATCTTTCAAAATTATGTGCTGAATAAACTCCCTCTCTAAGTTTTCACTCTAATATTTTATTGAAGGGGAGTATAATTTCTAATAAATGAACCACTTGATATTAGTTCATTCGGCATGCATTCCTGTTCTCCCATTATTTGGTTTGTCTAAAAGTGGATAAATGTACATTAACTTGTATTTTAATTCACTTGTTTAATCAAAAATTGTCACCACATATGCAATTTTTGAGGGGGAGAATAATGATTAAAATGTGATCAATAAGGCTTAATATGGATAAGATCTTGTGATTATAAATGCGTTCTAGACCTCGCATGTGCAAAACTATTACATAATATGATGCATATGTATAGGGGGAGCTTTTTGGTGATTTAGAAAACTCTCAATGTGTAATAAATGATTTCTCGAACACGTTGATTGCTTTTTCAATGGTTTTATGGCTACTATGGAAATACCAAAGACCGACCAACTGTTGTTTCTTACGGTGTTATAAGGCGGTTAAGAATAGGTATTTTGTTCCATGATCCAGCCAGAACTGGAGGGATCTACCCAGGGATACTCCAATAGATAGAGTAGAAGTCCTTAGGTATGATTGAAAAAAAGAGTAAAGTGAGATTGGGAAGAATGTTATCAAGGCATGAGTTATCACCGGAACAAACCCAACATGGTGATAATGAGGACGCGTTGGAATAACATTGAAGGGGTTGAAGAATTAAAAAAATGTAAGGATAAAGGGTGTAAAGAAAGAAGCCCCCTATACAACCTTAGGCAGGAAAACCGTGTCAATGCATAATCTATCGGTAATCACAAAGATGATTATGGTATTGAAGACAAGTCATCATGGACCTAGTGATGCAATACACAACCCATCCCAGCTACCCAGGCTTCTCTCAAAAGAAGTTTGTTTCATTTCTCACGAAGTACAACACGCTTCTATCGACTTTCTTATTCCGAGATCGTAGATATTGAAAAGGTGGCAGTCTGCTCCAGCCTCCGATCATCAAATAACAAAAGTGCACTTATAGAGTCTAGAGCCAAGAGATCAATCTATAAATCTCGTTAGGACACAATTCATGTTAAACACTTATTGCTCATCAAAATACAACAATTGGTATCAAAGAGTCCTACGCATTATTTTTGTGATATTTGGCAGAACATCAGAGTGATACTCTTTAGTATTCACAGTGAAGATGGAAATCCTTCCAGAGTCAACATCAAACAGCTCTGCGGTAGGTGACTTGCAAGATTCTATATGAATCAAGCTTGTGTCAAATGGATATCGATTTTGGTCAAGTAAATGAATTGACGACTCAATTAGATAGATAGTAACTATCCGATTCACTCTTACCGTGTTGTCTACTTTGAGACGCTCCGGTAACTAGAATGACTAGTGCAACTGCGAAACCCTGTCAAGGAGATTCTTTTGAATTCTACCTAATCACAGGCATTATTTATACTGATTAACGGGGAACCGTGGTTATTGCTAATGTATTTGACGAAGTTACAAAGACACTTTCGTCCATATATGTTGTTTATCACTAACCTATACATGCAGGTTTTCCCGACGGTAGCAGCATCTAGTCCATGTCGAGTCAAGATTCACTACTACATGCTCATGATCAAACGACAAAGATAAATACATGATGAAATCTAAAGTACATATGTCAAAGTCTTCTGCGAACTTTGATATACCAAAAATTCCTCAAAGAACATCAATAATAATATTGCAAGCAGATTAAGTAAAAGATAAATGTGGAGGGAGATTGTTAGCAAGCTTTCAAGATAATGAGCATGTGGGTAGAGACACACGATCACAAGATGGTATAATATTCCAGGATAAAGATTTAAAGATCTTAAAGTCAAGGATAAAGTCAAGGCTAAAGACCAAGATATCAAGATTAAGACAAAGATGTCAAGTCAAAGATCAAGATCCAAGATCACAAGCATGCAAAAGGAACGTCAAAAGAATTCCTAAGAACACAAGGCTCCAAGATCCAAGACGTCATAAGAAGTGAATCTATAAGTGCAATGACCACCCCTTAGGGGAGATTGTTAGCCTCGTTTTAGTAAAGTGATGGTCATTTTTTATTCCCGAGCCTTGTATAGGAAAACGTAGTTTACGAGAATTAATCTAAGCTAATTGGGCCTAAGTGTCGGGCTAAAGCCCATGTATTCGGCCCATATTATCCCAAACGACCCAACAAGGGTCCAAGTCTCTTTGTAGTATAAATACTACCCTCCTAGCATGTTAGGAGGGTGTTGGTTCTTATTTTCTCATAGTGAAGCCTCCCATTTTCTTTTTTTTACTTTCTCTCTCTAAAACCTCTTTCTCTCTCTAGAATTTCTTTTATTTTCGTGTGTGATGATGTGTTTGATATAGTGTAACAAAACACATATAAATTTAGCCTAACATGTTAACAAGAAAAAAAGAAGAAAAAATAATCATCAAACACATAGACATATTTGACTGATTAAAGATTGAATCACTTATCTTCAAACCAACATGTGAGTATGTAAGTACAAGGGGCATAAAAAGCCCTAAAAATCTTCTATAATGGCTGCACTATAACTCTCTAAAGTTCCACACAAGAATTATGAAAACAATGGGTTTGTATATATAGGATTTGGGCTCTGACGACGTCACTATGGTTTTGTAACGCCGTCACCCCGTCGACTTCTTCTTAGGGTTTCTTTGACCGACATAAGCTGACGCCGTCAAGATTGCTTGTGATGCCGTCACCTTGTAATTGTGACGCCGTCACGATCTTCTAGTGACGCCGTCTCCACGCACTGAAGCGTCACAAAATTGATCTAAAACTTTACTTTCTAGGCATAATTGGCGACGCCGCCAGGAAGGTGCGCGAGCTTGAAAAGTTGGATTTTTGCCTTGTTTCCTCTCGAATCGAGCCCAAGTTACGTGTATTCCATCTAAGTGCTTCCCAAATGCTAATTACACAAAAAGAATAGATTTAGTTCAATAATAGAGCATATTTGCATGATTGTAAAGGTTAAATAACCCTAAAAAAGTGTATAAAATGACACCCCATCAGTAATCTTCTTCTGAACTCATAGATTTTAGTTCTTCCAAAGTTACGGCGTAACCATAACTATCTAGTTACGCCGTGATTGTGATGTCAACAATATCTTCCTATATCTCAAAGCGAGTTACGACGTAGCCCTTATGGTGTTGTTACGCCGTAATCTTTTGATGACTATACTTAGTCGTCTTTAGTAGCAACAAGGGTTACGTGGCAACTACGCCATAACTAAGGTCTGGTCTAGCAACTTATGCATTATTCTTTAAGTCACCATTCCATTTTAGCGTGTTTTCGTTCCAATGTTAAAGTTTTACCCAATACCGAAAAATGAAGCAATTAAGTACATATTAATATTATAACATAGCAAATATAAGCATTTTATAAGGAAAATTAACACGAAAACATATAGAATATTTGATGTTATTGATATAGTATTTCTATACACTAAAATAATATAAAATATATAATATTCCAAAAGAGCAATTAAGAACTTTCCTAAAGTCTTCCTTAAGAAAAGCTCACTTCCACTTTCATTTATCCCTACAATCTTGAGACACAATTGCATTTGTTAAAATACTAACAAGCTCCACCAGCTCATCCTCTGTTCTTTCCCAACACACACACACACACACACACACACACACACACACACACACACACACACTAACACACACACACACACACACATATATATATATATATATATATATATATATATATATATATATATATATATACATACACATTCATTTTATAGATTCTAGAACTTGCTTTAGCGATGCATCCTGAGACTGCTAGTTGGATCGTATTCGTGTGATTGGGATTTACTAAGGGTTCATTTGGTAGGACATAATGAAATGTCAAATGAATGGAATAAACGGCGTAATGGAATAAATAGTGTAATGTAATGATTCATTACCATTATTAATCATGTTTGGTTTGTATGGTAAGACGTAATGAATCGATAATAATAAGACTAATGTACCCATTGATTATAGAAAGTTTATTTAATGTGGTTAGTTAATTGTGGTGTTTTATGTAATTTTGATTCCATTACGGGATGTAATGAAAAAAAGGAGGGGCCCCTAAAGAATGGTTTTGGTGTAATGGTCCATTCCTTGTAATGAGTCATTACATCCTATAATTGTAAACAAATAACATTTTTTCATTACATCGTAATAATCTTTTACATTTCCTCTTGGATTACAACGTACCAAACACTACGTAAGTGATAAGAGGCATTAGGATAACCCTTGTTTTTAGCCTGCGTTTGTTATAGTTATGATGATCTCATTGGTCATATAACTACCCCACACCCTTACTATGCACTCATTTTTAGTGCAAGATACCCCTAGTACACCATTCTGGGCCTATCCTTTTCGCGGTTCTCATAATTTTTTGGTGGATTCTGAATTATTAATGAAGAACATTGTTTACACCCCACTAAATGTTACACTAAATCGCCTTAGCCTTTATTGTATGTACTCTTTTTAGTACATTATTGTTATCACAATTGTTTAACCCTAGTTAATTGTTTGCTTGATTACATGGTTGTTAAGTCGTGTCTATTGTTAGTGTACACAGCTTTAGGACGTCGTATCTACCCTACACCTTTAATACGCCGTATCCACAACATGCATATGCCGTATTGGACCATCAGACCCAGAACCTGCAGAAACATATGCAGAAAAGCCATTTTGACCCAAAACTTGACTTTCGGGACTCCATACTTTACAAAACTTCTAGAATTCATTAACATGACATATAACTTCATTTTCTTAAATGTTCGTGATCTAAATGACCCATAAACATATACTTTACGGGGTTTGCCAAACACCCATTTTGACCCATTTCTCAAATACAATTCAAACCACATTCATGACTTTATTCAAACACTAAGACCTGGACTTAGACACCTTTAAAACAACATTTAATAATTAATTTAGACTCTTGGGGGTTCAACCTTGACTCGAGCTCATCAACTAACTCTAAATTCATACACATATCCAAATATTTCCCATTTCAAAGCTTTCATTTCTATACCTTCATCAAGGCTATATCTTCATCTCATAATAACCTACAAAACGGTTAAACAACTAAACCGTAAGCGAAACGCTTAGTAAGTAATCTACATAACAAGTTATCATATATCACTTACCCCAACATCAACAAATAAGGTCTCTAGTGCGTTACCACTATCTCTTGATTCTAGTCAAAGTAGGAATATATATTAAAAATGTAACGTCGGGGGCGTGATTAAGTGATTGGACATTGGTGTATCGGATATTGGCGAAATAAGAAATATTTTTTAGACGAGGTCTCACATCAGGCCTGAAAATTTCGGTGTGATCCTTCGTATCAAGGGGTTTCGGCACGTCCCATTTGGAGTGACCTTTTAAAATACACCACGCGTACTCTAGCATAAACTTTCTCCCCTTTGGCTGTTGAGTTTCAAAATTGATCTTTACAGTCTCGATACGATATATTTTACCAATATCAAAATATTAAACCTTATCCTATACCAAATCCTTGCACCTCCTTTTATCGGAGAAGGAGTGCTTACATGTTTGCCTTCTAGGGCGATGTGGGATATAAAATAAGAATAAACATAAACTACGAGACACGACATATAAGATAAATATAAACGTGACATATAAGATAAATATAAACGTAAAGACGTTTACGTTTATATTTATCTTATATGTCGTGTCTCGTAGTTTATGTTTATACTTATTTTATATCCCATAAAAGATTTTTCAAAATCTTTCAAAATTCTGTGTGTCGACACTCACAACCATGACACATTCAATCGAAAAATTTTATATTATTTTAAAAAAAAAAATTTTGTTTTTTTAAAAAAAATTAAAAAAAAAAAAAGTGGACAATAAAAGTGAGGAGCTATTATCAAACCATTACGTAAATGCTTTTTAGAGCATATTCTCTCTCATCAATCCAACATTGTGTGTCTAAAATATTGTCACAACAGTATATAATTTATCTATTAAAGCAAAATACAAAATTATAAAACCCATAAAAGCAGAATGCAAAATCGGAAAATTTCAAAAATACCAAAAATAATCTTCTCCGACTTGTCACTCGAAAATCGATAATATTTACCATCCACTAGAAAATGTCGTTGCAATAATGACACAGAATGTAATAAATTTTCAATGCTAGAGATTTCTAAATATTTTAAAACATGTCTTCTCTAAACATTTCTATGACTTCTGATTACTTCTGATCAGAACTCGGTTTTAAAGAAAAGAAAAGTGTACGCTTTAGTGCGCTTTATCTTCAAAAGAAGAGAAATCTTCTTGTTTTCGAGCATTCTTATCAAAAACTTTCATTATGGGATTCTTACAATGATTAGACAAAATGAAAGACTAATGAAATAAGAGACTAATCAGGACTGAATTCAACATTATTGGAAGTTCAAGATAAAATATCATGTTATGTTGTTTTTAATGATAAGCATTAATGTTGATAAATATCATTATGTGGTGTTGAAAACTAATTAATGTGTGAATAAGTGGCAATGAAAGTTTTCCTTTGTAACGTCTTATGATCTCTCCTTATATAAAGAGATCATAGGCGTGTAGTTTTATCCATCCATCCATAGAAAACACAGACTTCTCCAATGAGAGTCTGATTACAAAGTGTGTGTGCTTTGTATATTTAAAGTTTAGTTAGATCGGAGTTAGTACACCATAGTAGTTGGTGTATGCCCCCATGTTATAGTTGGGGTAAAAGATACGTTCTATAAGAAAACCTGTTTACTAACATCATTGTTCTTATATTTCCCGCTTGCATGTTTATGATGTTTATTTTGTACAAACGATACAACGATCCTAGATGGGTTTAAACATCTATCAAGTGGAAACTAGAGCTTGTGTAAGACTCTGTATCAAGAAGAACTTATCTTTCGAAATCGTTTCCAAACTCCAAAAAGAAGTATCTGAAGCTGAACCTATCCCATCCTGCCTCATCTGTGCACCACCCTTCTTGATGATTGGAGCAATAGAGATTTGATGCAGACCATGTGGATCTTGGACAAGAATGACTTGAGTTTTTTGACTGAGCGAAGAGGCTGATAATAGCACCAATAAGCTCTTGCTTTGATGGACACAAAGCTCAACCGATTCTTCTAACTCAAGGTAACTTATACTGTACAAAATGTAGTAAATCATATAAAAAAAAGTTTTCTTGAAAACGAACAAACTGAAAGAAGTAAATTTTCAAAGGGCTAGGTCCTGAATTCAAGTATATCAAATGACTTAAGACAATTAGCAGTCATGGCTTATAAAACACATGAACATAAAGAATAGCATGGTGGTTGATACAGTATGAACAGAAGGAATATGAACTTAAAGATAAGGGGGGGGGAAAAGGCATTTGAAACTAGATAGAAAAACAAAAGGAATTAATTCAAGTCCTTAAAAGAAAGAGATGATTTCAAAGTAAGAACAGAACAATTGACAAATGCTTCGTAACTATCAAAATGAAGTCCTAAACAAACAAAGATATTTGTCTATAAAACATGTATAGGATTGGGTGATTCTAGTATGGTATGGAAATTGACAATTCATCATGGGGATGAAACCTGGACAATTCATTTGTATTGAAAAATTCAAAAGAAAAAGGCATACAAACAGTACCACTCCCACCCACAGTACAATTATTCCACACTAGGTCAAAATGTCTCCTTTACAGGGATAGGATGAACTAGCTATAAGGAATAAGGTCAATAAACAAGAGAAAATAAATTCTATCATACCAGAAATTGATATAAATAAAGTCATACATTGAAATTGTTATCGTGATGATGAGAGAGACAGTTTTATAAAACTCTTCAGAAAATCAAAAGAAAACTGTTTAGACTCAGAAAAAAGTTTAAACATCTTTAAAACAGGTCATCTAGCATCAAACAGTTGTTGGTCAAATGATCTAGGAAAAAGGGTCTTTGGAACAACGTGGGAAAAATTATGTATTGTATGTTACAGACCTAATCACCTATCAAGGATTGGGAATTTACTGAAAGAAATTTTCAACAAACCCAAACACCAAAAACCTAAAGAGAATGCAGGGTTCAAGGGACACAAAGACCAGTCTGGAACAACATCAATAGGGTGAACCATAGAACTCTCAGGAAAACTCTAGGTACCCACACCAAGAATAGGACTTTTTAACCCATCAGCTACTAACAAGGGAAAGGGTTAGAAAAGAACAACCATATCCAAAATACTGTAATTGTAGCTTTTCCTAAGACCAAAAAGACAACAAACATACCTTCAAAAAGGACTAGCTAAGTTGTATTATCAAGGTACTGCTCGACCTAGAGTACCACAAGCAGTACTTTCACGAAGTACTGGTAGACCTTATTATCCAAGGATGGATAATAGAAGACCTAGCATCTCAAGCTATTCACCATCATCAAGGTCTTCTACCACAAGGACTCCTCATAGACCACAAAGACCCAAGAAAATTGTTAAATCGATCTGGGTTAAGAAAGGAAGTACTGTTGAATCACAAGCAGTACTTCCACAAAATGTGAGTATCAAAAGGAGTGCAATGATAACTTCAAAACAAACATGGAACAAAACAGAGGGTTATCTAATTCAGTGAATAGGGAAAATGTTCTTACGATACTCAAGCAATTTTGATATGTAACATCGAAATAGGGTATCCAAGTCAGTTATGACTTGGGTCCCTAAAAGAGTCAAAATACTGTTTAACTTGTTTTGTACAGGGCAAATCCAAAAGAGATCACAAGGATACGCTATAATTGTTAAGTTGTTTCTCTGTAAGTAACAGGAGACAAGAACAAACCTCCATATTATTCACGGATTACAAAGGCTTAATTAATGTGGGTCAAGATTTCATCCTGATGACAATGTAGCAATTTAACTCACCAAAGCTTGACTTGGCAAGAATTAAACCTTTGTGGTAACAATTGGGATGATGAACCCATAGCTATTTTGAGGGTAGGATCACATATAAAGTACAGGTGACAAGTAACGAATATATTGTGTTAGATTGAATTTTTGAAGCACTCTAAGCTATATTTGAGGAGAATGAATGATTTTTCAAAGTTTTGATGATTTGAAGATATAGTTTTAGCAAATTGAAGGGTTGTTGTGCATATATTGTGAGTTGACCATCTTATTGAGTTGAAGTACTGTTCTAATCCAACTCAAAGTACTGTTGCCTTCGAAAGTACTAGATTAGACAACCAAAGTACTGTTCTAACGTTTCGTCAACGTCAAAACGTACGTTTTTGAGCGCTAAAAAACTTATCTACACTTAACTGTCTTAGTTTAGCCATCGCAACCAATAAATACTCAACTGAATTTTGCATTTATGATCTCTTCCACCTTACTTACTTTCATTCATAAACTCTTTAATATTCCAACCTCCGACGCCATCCAATTCTGTTTAAATGGCAAACAAATCGCTCTTGTTAACAAGCACAACTGATTGCGTGTGTTGGAAAAGACGGCTCAGAAAGCTGAAATTATCAAAGTCAACTGACTTTCTCACTGGCTGCTCCAATTAATTACTCTCTGGTTGGTTTGATCCTGAACTTATTGGTCCTTGCATCAACAATTTTGGCATACCCGCTTCTCAACCTAAGTATTCAATGATGTACCGTCATATACGCGCCAAGTAGCTGGCAAGAAGATTTGATTTCTGAAGCAACCAATCGGTCTGACCTCCTCTTTGGATGATGGAAAATGGGAGTTGATTGCTTTCCTAAGCAAGTCATTTTGGGACAGAACTCAGAGATATTGGCACGAGGTAACTTAGCACAACTCACTTACTCTAAGACCTCTGTTTATGCCCACAGTGGAAGAACTTGGTCCAAGTATTACTTCACAGTTTAAGTCCTAGAGCACCTTCATTGCAAAGCACAATTTGGGACATAACATCTGCCTCCCTCTTGTAGGTCTACCGACAAAACCAAAAGTTTAATTTTCTCTTGATGATTCTAACTTGGGATTGCTAGGACATATTTCAAATGAACACCTTGTCTAACTGTATCCTAAGGTTTTTATCACTGTTTGAACAAGCATTAGAGGGGTAGATAGACCTAGGACTTTATCCATCCTTCACGTCCCTTCCTAAGTGATTCATCATGAGGAAGCATAGTACTAAGATTCTCCTGTTAGATTACACCCTATCTCCATCTATGTTAGAAGTAGTCTCAGCATTGGCAGCAAAGAAGAAAGAACAAGGTCTATCCACAAATCTAAGGGCTGCAAGTATGCAAGGGAAGCTCAAGGCACAACCAATTCAAGTGCTGCTCAATTCTCAAAGTGCCTGTCTCACCTCAACGTACTGCTTCAGTACAAGGTACTGCTTCCTTTCAAGGTCTCTCGCTACCACTCAGGACTGCTGCCAAATACAAGACTTGCTGACTTCCAAGTACGGCTGAACTCATGATGCTATGCTTCTTCTATTCCAAATCTCCCAATATTATACTCCAACAGATCACTCAGACATCTGGATTAGATAGGGACATTTAATATAAATGCTTTGAAAACAGGGAATTAGGCGACTCAAGAAGCCAACTCTTTCTTCAAGCTAACTAATTACTAAAGCTCAAAGCCAAGCACAAGAAAATGTCCAAAATTAATCGTCCGCCCAGTGGTCAAACATCATATCCTTATGTGTAACGAAACAAAACCATAAGAAGCAAAAGAGTACGAAGAAATGAAGAATAAAGAAGAAAGTTGTCTTCAGTCAAATTGAGGGAGGAATAATGATGAAGGAACTTTATGTCTTAAGAGCACAAGGTTCCAAGAAGAAATACAACACAATCATTTCCTTGATGATACTGCTGACAAGATGCTTGCTGTTACTCCTGGATTTGGAAAGGAAAATGTTATGGAACTGAAGAAGTATAATATTGGAGGAGTAAAGAAGCTTCAAATGTAAAGAGTGAGAAACAGAAAAAGGAATTGTATTTAGAGACAACTCAAAGTACTGCTAACCAAAGGTACTATTACTACCAAAGGACCCTAAAACTTTGAAGATTGAAGCAGGTCCTCAAAGCCCACTCCGTCCAATTCAAGTTATGGACTACGAAGAACAACAACAGCTGCTGAAGTTCTTGTTGCAACCTAGACCAAGAGTTTTGAGCAATTATCCTGGTCCCATACTATCTCAACCTCAACCAGCATACCAAGGTACTTTTCCTAAAGATCAAGGCAAAGGAAATATGGTTGAAGAACCTCAAAAGAAGAAAATGACTCTTCAACAAATCAGAGCCTTAGAAACGACAAATGATGAGGAGGTTGCTAGAAAAATTCAAGCTTAGTGTGAATGCATAAGAAGGAAAGAAGAGAGGTTTGAAAATTAAACAAACCAAAGTCTACTTTGAGAAAAAATATTTGGTTGGGTCCTACTTCTCTTGCTCAAGAAAGAAATCAAATGAAAGAGTTTCTAAAAGGACAAGGATACAAAGAACGTTGCAGAAAACTTAAATAAAGTAGAGATTAATAAAATAGTAATGGTAAAACTGTCATTATACAAAAAATAAAAAAGAGAACAATAATAATTATCTTTTTCTTAAAACATGTGTTTTTGTCGATGAATAATTATTTTGAGACGGAAAAAGTACCAAGTATCATTTTGCTTGGTTTTATATTACTGAAATCCATGACACTAAGAGCGCTAGGTACCATAACTCAATAACACCGCCATATCAGCGTCACATCCACTACAAGAAAAAGGCCTTTTTGCGACATTTTTTGCGACATATACCTTGAAGTCGCAATTCAGCGACATGTTAGCAACACTTTAGCGACACCAACTTCATTAATGATGCATACTATGTCGCAGTGTAAGTCGCAATTTGTTTCTAAAAATATTTTTGCAAATTATATCGCTATTTATGCGACATTTAAAACCATATCGCAAGTAAAGTCGCAACTTTGGCGACATCCAAAAAGATGTGACTAACTAAGTCGCTAACTTGCGACTTTGCAAAAACAAGTCGCTATTTGTGTCGCAAATTAACAACTTCATATGTTCTATATCTCCTCCATAACATGTATAGATACAAGAAATTTAATACAATTATGTTTACTTTCACAAATATACACAGATAAAGATTAAATAATACTCATAATGAGATGTTAGTGATAACAAAATAAATTAATTGATTATAGAGAAAAACAAATCAAGCATTATAAATTATATGCTAACAATGGAGATTGGCAATAGTCCAGAAGTGATTTATGTGACTTTGTATTTAGTCGGGTGATTATTCCCTCGTTTGGGAGCACCACCACAAATCAATCATTTAATTTCACTAATAAAACACCATTACCGCAACACCACTGCGGCACGACCGCAACACCACTGCGGCACGACCGCAACACCACCGCAACAAACCGCAATACCGCCGCAACACCACCACAACTCCATCGCAACACCATCGAACATTTTCATTTATAGTTTGGCGTTGGTGGGGCAATTTTTGGGATTCTAGATTTGATGAGACAAAATAAATAAAGAAATGAAACATAATGATCAAAATTGTCATTAAGGAATTCTACAAAGATGGTGAATTGTAGAAGATATGCTTAAAAGATATGAAGATTTGGTCAAAGATGTCAAAGATAAAGATTAGGAAAGGTTTAAGGAGGTTTAATTAGTTTCCTAATACATTAATGATTCCTTTGTAAGTCTTGATCTCTCCCTATATAAAGAGATCATAGACACATAGTTTTGAGTATCCCTGTGTGAAAAACGTGCGTGTACACAAACTATAGAGATGTAGACGTCTAGATGAGATGGTGTAGCCCCAAGGTGTCAAGGTTTCCTTGAACCCTGTTAAAATTTAACCGTTCTAGAATTGATCATCTAGAATTAGGGCTTGATGGAAACATATGGTAATAAAACCTTGTTGAATATCTTTGTTCTTATTCCGCTTTGTTTTTATAACTTATGAACATTGATATTATCCTAGATAAAGGTCTAAACAACCTGAGCTTAAACGATTCAACGATCTTTAGGTTTCCACAATTGGTATCAGAGCCTCGGGGCTCTTGATCTAGGATCTACAAGGTTTTTGAAGAAACCCTAAAACCCTAATTTTTAAGAAATCGATTTGTGGTTAAAGTTTTATGGGGTTTTGGAGTTTGTTGATTTTAATGATGCTTTATGTTCGTCTCATCTACCTGCTTGGGTATGCAATACAATTAGTAAGCGTTAATATTTTTTTGGTTTTGATTTTGTTATTTTGATGCAAGATTTGTATTATTAAACCGAGATCAAGGAAATCCTAATCCAAGAGTTTTTGGCTATATGATTTTCTTGTTATTAATCTCGTTGGATTTCGTACTCTCAAGAATTTATTCTCTTTGTGGTTAAAAGAAAAGATTGAGAAGTTACGAGTAGAAGCACAAAATAACAAAGACTTTGATTTGTTGTGGCGATAAAACCCTAATATGGTTCTTATTTATAAGTTACTACTGTTGGATTTGTATACAAAGTTAATGTTGTTAAAGAAGATTAATACTGCTTGGATATAGTTTCTGCTGTTTGTTTAAATTAGTGCTGCTCGACTCAGTTAATGCTGCTAGAGCTCAAGTACATACTTAATGCTGTCAAGGATGGTTAATGCTGCTAATGTACTTTGTGCTACCTAGTATGGAAGAACAGTAGTAAGTCATGAGTTAATACTGCTAAGGTATAAAAGCACTTACTACTGTTATTATTGTTGGTTAATACTGCTAGTGATTTAAAAGCATTTAGTTACTACTGCTTGGGATTAAAAAGTTAATAGTGCTTCATGATATTAATACTGCTATTGAATTTAAGCAGTTAATACTACTCGGGTTCAATAAAGTTAATACTGCTTCCTATGTTAATACTGTTTGGGATAAAGGAAGTTAGTACTGCTAGAAGCGATTACAACTGCTAGCCTTGTCCGATAAAAGAAGTTAGTACTGCTAGCTTTGACAGATATCGGATAACACACACATAAGATTCTTGGTTTTTGGTTCTTAACTGAATTAAAGGCTTGTATTTATTGGATTAATTGATTACGAAGAAGATTGTTTATCACTTATTTGAAGATGAAGTGGATTTTTCAGATGCGTGTTCTTATTATATCATTTGGTCTTAGAGATAACTTGTTTGGTTATATAAAGTTTATGATGAAGACTTGATAAAACTAGTTTTTACCTGATGTAAGGAGATACATTATAGTACTCACAGGTATTTACTATCACTTGGCTCAGTGACTCATGTATAGGCATGCGGATTTATCAAGAGATCAAGGTCTACACATAAAACGAAGAAGAAGATTATGAGTTCTTATCATATTATAGTGCAAGACATAAGATACAAATTTGGGATATTCTACTTCTACATCAAATTTGTTATACTCAGTTTTCTTCATCAGTGATCTCTACATAGAGTCTACAGACTTCGAGATTCAAGAGATGGTAAGCATATGGGTTTTAGGGGAAGCTTATTGATTAAATGTTTAACCATCTACATGCACCACTTAAGGGGAAGTGTTTCGTTACTACTACTAGTCATTTATTACTACTGCTAGTTTGTGTTTCTACTGCTCAGAGTCATTTATCTTATTATGTTTCATGGAGGGTATTTTGAGTCATTAGAAGGATGGATTGGTAGTGTGGTATATGATTTGTAGTGTGTTGTGATCCAAGTTGCATATCTGCAGGAGACCCCTATTAGATGATTACAAAAAGGGGAAGAAGATTACAGGTTTATTGATTTGCAGCTTATTATGTGTGGTGGCATGATCAAGGAGATCTTTAGTCAAGGGGAAGCATTGAAGTTTTGTTTCATTCAGGGATATGATTACATCTCAACTTTAGGGGAAGCTTTGGCTTTTTGATGAAGTTCGTACATGACTTTGTTTGTTTTGTCATCATCAAATAGGGGAAGATTGTTGGGATTCTAAATTTGATGAGACAAAATAATTAAAAGAATGAAACAAAAGGATCAGAATCGTCATTAAAGAATTCTTCAAGCTGGTGGAGAATTATGAAGATTTGGTCAAAGATGTTAAAGATAATGATTAGGAAACATATTAATGTGATTTAAATAGTTTCCTTATCTATTGATTAGCTTCCTTTGTAAGCCTTAATATCCATCTAAATAAAGGGTATTAGGTGTGTAGGTTTATCCATCCAGAAAAGTGTGTGTACACAAAGTGTTAGAGATGTAGACGTCTATAGAGTTGGTGTAGCCTCAAGGTAATCAAGGTTTTCCTTGATCCCTGTTACAGTTCATTGATGTAACCGTATTATCTTGATCAAATAATATTAGGGCTGTGGTGAATGTTTGGAAAAACCTTGTTACAATATCATTGTTCTTATGTTAATTCCGCTATACATATTTTATGTTCATTGATGTTGTTAATCCTAGACTATGCCTGGATCTTTAAACTCAACATGGCTTAGGATTTACGTAAAGACCCTTCTTAAACATTGAGGACAATGTTCAACTCTAGTATGGGGGGATCTATAGATTTGATTGTGCCTGCAGCCGTTGTTTTCACGTAATCCCATTTTTACAACCAAAATACCAAAATAATGAAAAACTTTAAATAAATTTCAAAAATAAAATAAGTGTTTTATCACAAT